>OVAO01001208.1:578-16003 GCA_900406285.1 Biscutella auriculata
AAACATTGATTATATCCGGCAATCATTCAAGAAACAATAAACCGAGCATAGATAAGCTTCGCCAATATCCATATTAAGGGTCCCTTTGTAAGCCGAGCATAGGTAAGCCTCTCTTAAACATAAAGTCGAGCATCGGTAAGCCTCGCATAAAAGAAAAGACGAGGTCGAGTGGCACCACGCACAAAAACGAAAGTCGAGATTGAGCTGCGTCTCATGAGAACATAAATCGAGGGAGAAATGTCTCGTGAAAAAAAAGTTACAATCGAGACGGTGACTTGATCAGTTTTTGCGAAGTAAAGCTTAGCAACGCCCTCACGCAAAAGACTGGCACGAGAATTCCCGGCGATAGCAAAGGAATGCTCCATATGCCAAAAATGAGGCAAATATATTCCAAAGCGAGGGAACAAATCTAGTCAATCCTCAAGCAAAAACAAAGAGGTTCGAATCAACTCTCGCCTTAAATTAATTACGTCTGTTTTAGAACAATTGAGACCGACGTTATAAGGAAGCCCGAAACCAGCTAAGAAAGCTAAAGATAAACGCGAGTCGAGGTGCGGCATATCAAAAAAGCATTTTATTCAAAGAGAAATTTACAGATTACAAAGGCACCAAGATTAGTTAGACAATATACAAAAGGCACAAACGCCTATAAAGAAAAAGCGGATGGCAAACCCACTGTAGTGGCAACATCAGAAGATAGGGTGCGAAGGAGAGACGGCGGGTCAAGAGTAAGACGACCGTGTTAGGGTCTCGCACCTTCATACGCACGCAGCATCAACAAGCTCTAAAAAGAGACGCTTGTCAACTCCCGAAGATGAAGCCACGACAGAAATCCTGAGGGGGAAATCCAGCTCGGGGTTAAGGAAATAGAGCTAATAGTGCAACCCTCGGAGACTCGCGTTGGTCACGCCATTTCCCAAAACAAAGCGCGAGAGGTCGAAAATCCTCCTACCCTTCCAGTAAGAATACCGCGACAAGATGAACAAACCCTCCTTCTGGCGCGACGAAGAAGAATAGCGCATCCCATTTCGGGTCATCGACGTTATTACTATCAGACCCCATGAAAACTCCTCCGAGGAGCAGGCGGAGGTAAAAGAGGGAGAAGACCAGAAGACTAAAGTGGAAACAAAGGGACCATGAGCTAGGGCCAAGCTTTCGGAGTGTATTTAAAGAAAAGCGAGAAAGGGATAGAAACTCCCAAGGAAAATCAAAGTGGCAATTCAACACGCAAGTACAAGACTTAATCAAAAAAGGCAATAATTGCATAGGAACAAAAGTGTCAGATGAAGAAGACAAAGTAAAGCATTAAACAACCAAAAATACCAAAATACCCTCTAAGGGCGAGTATAGAAACATGAAAAGAAAAAGAAGACAGTGGCCCAATAAGCGTCCTAAAGTTAGATTAACAAAAGAAATAGATATACAAACATATAAAAGGGGAGAAGGCCTAAGGAACGATCTGGGCCTCGTCAAGAATGGCCCCGAACTGGAGAAAAGTCTCAGCTAGGGAAGGAAAGCGAACCACAACAACTTGACCTTTAAGATCTCAGATCTGGTCGTAGTAGCGTTTCAGAAGATCCGGTGAAATTCGACCTCCACCATTCAAAAGAGNGCAACTTGGTCGTAGTAGCGTTTCAGAAGATCCGGTGAAATTCGACCTCCACCATTCAAAAGAGATCCAAGAGCCACTCGGGCCCAAAATGCTCAGCTTGCTTCAACCTCAATTCCATCAGCAACTGTTGCGCCTCGAGATGAGCCTGGATTCCTTCAAAGCGATTCTCCACAAGTTCCCCAATCCGTAGAGTACGTTGTTCGGATAAAGCCAAGCACACTCGGAAGTCCGCGAGAGAACATCGAGTACCCTCCTCCGACGGAAGGGAAGATCTTGCCCCAATCTCAGCCTCGGCAAGAAGGCACTTTAAGCAAGCAACCTCGGACCCTTTTGTATCGGCTTTCTCTCTTTCAGCCTTTGTTTCCCCTGCCCTCGCCTCTAGCATCGACATGAAATCCGTCAACTCGACCAGCTCTTCTTGAAGATGGTCGACTTTCTCAGCTTCCCCCTCAACACGACAAGCATGAGCGGTCGCATCAGCAAAAGATATCCTCGAGGAGTCGACTTCGGCCCCTAAAAGCTCAATCCGCCTCTCGGGCAATAAAACCCCTTCAACCGAAACGAGTTCAAGCTGAGAAGCTGAGACAGTACCCGGGCGGCAACAAGGAAGTGTAAGTAGAGGAGGAGCATCAACGTCCCCGAACTGATAACACGTCTCCTAGCCCCACTAGAGTCGGTAGCTTCATCCCAGCGATCGGAGCAATCCACCGAGAAGGGAACCAGAGCGGTCTTTGAAGCAACGATCTCAGGAATCTCGGCGGTCTGACCCCACTCTAGTAGCTCCTTTCTTGCCATCTTGTTGGACTCAGAAAGAGGGACGGCAGAATCGCCTGAAGAACCAAGCAGTTTAAAAGAAAAATAAGTCAATCGAACCAGCAAAGCGAAATGAAAAGTGATCACTACCAGGAGAAAGGTTCACGAGGGTGCATTGATAAATAGGATTTTGACCTGTTTAATCAATGCAGTATAGTGGTGGTATGGTTGTCGAACCAACTCAGGAGGAATTAACGCACTAGAACTATAAAGTATTTTATTAGGTTTAAGTAGATTCAAGGAAATGTTTGTCACTAAACAGTCCTAGCAAACTATAACGGTTTAAAGATTTAAATAATTAGATAACTCATGGATTAAGGAATTCAGAACAGGCAATCAACTTCGTGTTAAACGGTTTAATTCACTCAAGGCTTATCCTATGTTTAAGGATTTTAAATTCAAATCAGTTCACTCTCGTGATAAAGATCAATTTCCTGAGCACGCTACTACACAATCTCTTGGAAAGCAACATATTTAGAAAACACTAAACTCAATCCTATGCAACAATCAATAACTTAAATAATCTCTTGGAAATAATCGATTAACAATCTATTCAATTTTTTTAAGGCACCTTGTCAAACACCTCTCGGGTGATAATTACCTAAGATCTAGATTAAGTTAGCTAATCCTACTCTAGCATTAAGAACACGAATAGATTGAGGATAATTGAACTATTAAACCTTAAACCAATTTAGGAATCCATTTAGCTTATTCCTAACCCTAATCCATAAGTTAAGAGAGACTACTCACGACACATGTTTAGAACACTTAAAAATAAGAGAGTAGGGATTTAGAATAAGGTGAAAAAAACAAGAAATCAACAAAAACACAAAGAATGAGAAAATAAGAGAATTGCAATAGAAAATCACCAAGTTTTTCTGACAAAGAGTAATGGAGAAAACCTAGATCTAAAACTTAAAATCAACAAAAATTAATGATAAAAACGTGCCTAGGGTTTTAGTTATTGGCTCCCTTATATAGTTAGCAAATTTACATCTCATAAAAAGGAAATTGGACTAGAGAATATTATGTCCCGGATTAAGTGCACCGGTCAGGACATTGACGGGAGGTGTGGGTCTCCACCGGTCACGCCATGTCTTCGCTCACAGTCGGTGTGATTTCGCCGGGTCTAACACCGTTCAGCTCCACCGGTGGTGACGTTGGTGTGGGTGCATCGGTGGCTCCGCCGGTGTGGGTTGGTCGGTGGCCCTTACTCGGCTGCTTCTTGGCTCATTTGCCTCCTCTTTTGCCTTGTTTATGTTCGGTTCCTCGCCTTTGTTTCCTGCTCACCTGAAATGGGGAATGATGCACAATATGGAACCTAAGACTCTAAAATACAACATATTCTAATGCAAAACAAATGAAAATCGATTAGCAAAACCATCAAAATATACACATATCATGCGCCTCACGAAGGATTGATAAAGCTCTAACCAAGAGCGCATTGCGAGGGCAACGATGGGGTCGACGGTCCTACTATAAAGTTCCAGCGGAGGTCTGGAGGGTGAGGAACTGGAAAACAGGAAACGGTGAGGAGCAATTATTACAATGGAAAAAAGAAAGAAATAGGAAGCGAAAAGGGAGCTACCGAAAGTAGTGGAGTTCCATCGAGTCCTGTAACGAACGAGCGGGTGGAATCCCGAAGCGTTGCTCTGGCGGACAAAGAAGTAATTACGATTCCACCCGGTAACCTCGTCTGATATTTCAGAAACCACATCGAACCAAGCTTGGGGTTCTAAGAGAGGACACCGCGAGGCCACTGGCGGTCATCTATGACCATCGTAGATTCGAAGACCCAAGGGTCGACTTCGACCTCGGCCTCCGCAGCAAGGATCAAGAAGCAAACAATCTGACGGACCATCAAAGACGAAGTCTGAGAAAAAGCGATTTTGCGACGACAGTAGTAAATGATGAACAGATCGGGAAGAGGAAACCATAACCCGCAGCATATAAAAAAGGATTCGTAGAGGCAGGTGAACACATGGGGAGGATCTCAAGGACGTTGGTCCCAAGAGGGAAGGCGAATCACCACATCGGGCAAAATGTGGCAATATTTGCGCATAGTGCGGATCGATTCGTCGGTCGATCCGGAGGGTCCAACCCCGGGAAACTCAAAAGGAATATCTAACCCCTCACTAGCAGCGTCGCGATCTGCCATCAAGTTATCGCGAAGGGTAAGAGTGTTAAAAGATGTTGAAAGCAAAGAGTAGACAGAAGTAGAGAAAGATAAATAACAAACATACGAAAACGTTTTGGCAAATTTATAGATTCATGAAAGAAAAGCAAATGGTGCAAAGCCAAACAAGAGACCTGACACTCTACCCAAGAATAGGAAGTCATGAGAAGTCAAAGAGACGCCGATTCAAATCTCAGCCCAATCTCAACACTGCACATAAAATCTCTCCTCATCAAAGCCCACTCAATCGGCATGAAGCACGCGCGGCCCCGATACAACAGACTTAGAAAGAGGGGGGCTTACTGTTGGTACCCGTTTTGCACCAGATCAGAGACGGGCCCGAGATCCAATTCGGCCCATCGACATAATGGCTAAGAAAATCTATTGGGCCCGAGACAGAGTAAGGCCCAATGTCGATCGCGCGAGAAAAATGCAAGGAGCTCGGTTAAGGAGTATAGCATTAAACCGCACACTATTCACTATAAATAAAGAACAGTGTCACACGCCAAGAGAGGAGGAAAAAAGTGATTGAGTTCGCTATAATAGACAGAGAGAAAAAAATAGACTTAAGAGTGTAATTCGAGGCTCACTTCGACCTCGCTTGTAAATTGACATTGTGATTCAAGCTCGACTAGAAGTCAAACTTAGCTCGCGACTTTGCAAGTAATTGAGATATAAAGCGCCGACTAGCTCGACTCCCCTTGAGCGGGAACTCTCTCTCTTATTTACTTTCCACATGACTTGACTCAATCTCTCACACTTCGGTAAAACGTTAACCTTTTACTTCGCGAATTCATTTTAACCTAACTCGCTACTAACATCTGACATATTTACATTTGAGTTTTTTACTTTCGAGTATTTACTTTAAGCAATATATCTCTGCTTTTGGTTTCTACTAATTCTGATATTTCACATGTGTTATAACCAAATTAACAGTTGAATTTATTTTTATTTTCCTTGTGATTATTTTTAAAACCAACAATTCTTACCTTTATTAAAAAAAAAAAAATTGAAATATCCCTGAAAAGTAAAATGGACAACGAAGGATAAATAAAATNTAAATTAACAGTTGAATTTATTTTTATTTTCCTTGTGATTATTTTTAAAACCAACAATTCTTACCTTTATTAAAAAAAAAATTGAAATATCCCTGAAAAGTAAAATGGACAACGAAGGATAAATAAAATTAGAGGTTAAACTAATTGCCAAAAGGAACTTCCCAAATCTTTACATAGCCAAAGTATCGGTTGCTACTACNGTAAGACTTTGATTCTTTACATAGCCAAAGTATCGGTTGCTACTACGAAAAATATAAATTTAAGAATTTGTGAAAAAAATTGTGAATTCATCATTGGCTATTGAAAAAGTGGATCGTATTTAAGACTTAAAATAAATGATTAGAAAAGTTGGACATGTTAGGTTTAACTACTACTATCACATGTGCTTTTGTACTTAGTTATGGGCATACATTAATGTATCAGTATATTCCCTCTGTTTTCTATTGTTGGATGTTTTAGCACTTTTTTAAGAATCTACTTTTATGCATACCTAATTTTGCAACTGTAAATTTTGAGAAATATTTATTGAAAATTTGAATTTATTAAACTACTATTGATATAGAGTTATGGGGATTTGTTTAATCAGTATTTCAATCTTACTTTCTTACCCCGTCGGGGAAGCGTTGAATGAATGTGTAATAATGTCCATCAGGGGAGATCTTGACCAATGGCCGCGCGATGTCCGAGTTCCTTCGAATGCTTTTTCCAAATCCCTTCTTGCGCTTTACGAAATTCGTTGTTAAGGCCAGTCCTTCTCTCACCTTCTACAAAATATGAATTTATAGGTAAACATAAATATTTATATTAATATTTACGAAATCTCTAGAAATATGTTAATGTATTTAAAATGAATACCTAAAGAATTTGGGAAAGGTATGTAAAACAAAAATATATTATATATGTATTTGACGTGAACATCAAAGTAATATTGTAACATTCGTCTTCCAAGATTACGAGATCTTTTACCATATAACTTATCAAATGAATTTATCTTAAATATTTGAGTAAAACGTAAATAAAATCTAAATCCTTAAAATAATACTATAAGCGTGAAAAGTTGCGTAACTACTAATGAATCAGAATCAAACATGAAAGAAGAAAAACGGAAAGGAACGAATCACTCAATAAGGAGATCATCTCTACCCACCAAAACATAGAACACATTCTACTCCTATATGACAATCATCATAACATATAAACTTAAACACTACCAAAACATATAATTCATGTTTCATTTCCTTATACATATCTTAAGTTCAACCATCCTTGTGATGATTTTTCTTTGAACTTCTGATGTGGAGTATGACCTTAAAGCTTCAACATTGTGGAGGGTTACTTCCGAGAGATGGAGATGCTCTTGCTTAGCGTCGGCATTAGAGAGGATCGTGAAGCTAATATGGCTATGTTCTTAGAAGGGTTAAACCGTGATATTCAATGTCACTTGGAGTTGCAACATTATGTAGAGATGGAAGAAATGTTGCATAAGGTCGTGATGCTTGAAAAAAAACCTCCAAAGAAAGGGCAAGTCTTTATACAATCCTAGCTATACGCGGGAGAACAAGTCTAGTTACCATAAGGAATGGGATTCCTCCAAAAGGCCTTTTTCTGACGTATCCCTTTGACCGATCGAGCTTGCGTTGGTGACTCGAGAGAAGGGCGGCCGCGGCGGTGAGGGTGGCCACGAAGTGAGATCTCCGAATCCTTGCGTTCAAAAGAGGTGAGACTTAGTAAATACTTTAGATAAAAGTAAATAATATTTTCGATCGAGAAAGTGGAATGGAAAGGAGGTTTGGTCAAAGATGGGAAAAAGGTGTCGCCGGTACAGACGCTCCGACCGTACAGAGGGGACCAAGAGAGTTTTTCCTCGACCAGATCGACTCCAAAGTTGACGCATTTGAAAAGGTCTCTCTTTCTAAGCCAAAAATGAAGATCAGTCGAGAGAAACGGTGAAAAAGGCGAGTTTTGGACGACGAAGATGTTTAAGGGTGAGGCGGTACATCTTAATATTGCGCGAGAAAATATCGTCGACCGTACGAGAGAAATATTGCACGAATCCTTCGACCGATTGAACTCTAAATGGCAAATCTCTTCGACGGGTCTCAATGATATGAGAAATAAAGACTAATAGGCGAAGCAAAAGTGAGAAAGGATGAGATCCGAACGATGAAACAAGATTTGGTCTTATCTTCTCGTAAGGATCGAATGCTAAATCACTTTGCCAAAAGAGAAGGGAGATTGAACGATTTGCTAAGAAAAAAAGGAGATGGTTTTCGGATATGACACACCGAAAACCCTAAGGAATATTACACATCCTTAGAGAGAACTCTCAACAAATTTCATAATGAAAATATTAGTTTGAAAGTTGAAAATGCCAAAAGCGGCTACATGTTCTTTAAATAGCAAACTTGAAAAGGAAGAAAAACCCTAAAATGGAAAGCATAAAACGCTGAGTTTAGATAGAACCAAAGAGAAGTCTCCAACGGTCATATGGCCATTTGAATAGCTCCCTTGGCGCGTCATGAGGTCTAGTGCAATGGCCTCATCAAAACCTCAATGAGAAAACCACGTAGGACAAAACTCATTGAGGGAAAAGAGTACCCATAAGACCCCTTGATCCGACTTAGATAGATGAAGGAGATGAGAGGAGGTAGTAGATGGCCGGTTCCTCATCCTTCCTCCAAAGATCATATCCACTCTCTAGCTCGTTCCAAGTCCTTGTCAATACATTAGCTAACCTTCTAGCTTGAGCTCTAGTGACTAGTCCAGTTGGAACTTCAAGTTGAGCTTCTCCCGGTTCGGTCTAATCTACTTGCTCGGTCGAGCTCTGATGCCTTGGGAAACAAGTTCAACGATCTTCGGGTGACCAATAGCTCTCCCTGAGCTGCCTCTTCTTCACACTCATCCACTGAGTTCTCATCCTCTCCTTCTTGTGGTGTCTCTTCATCCAACGTTTTCAAGTTTTTTTTTAATCAAAGCCCTAAGAAGCATAGCCATAGTCCTATTAACTACTTCGGTTTGCCCATCCGTTTGAGGAAGACAAGTAGTGAAGAACAACAATTTAGTACCAAGTCTACTCCACAAGGTTTTCCAAAAATGGCTAAAAAATTTAGTATCTCTATCCGAGACAATGGTTCTAGGCATTCCATGCAACTTGACGATTTTTTTAAAGAACAAGTTAGCTATATGAGTTGCATCATCCGTTTTATGACAAGGTATGAAATGCGCCATTTTGGAAAATCTATCCACCACAACAAAGATTGAATCATGACCATACTTGGTTCTAGGCAATCCTAAGACAAAATCCATTGATATGTCATGCCATGGGTGAGATGCAATAGGGAGTGGAGTATACAAACAGAGAGGCCTAGCGGTTGCTTTGGCATGTTTTCACTTCACGCATTGAGAACACACTTTCTCCACATCCTTACGCATATGAGGCCAAAAGAAGTGGTCTTGTGCCACTTGCATTTTCTTGTTAACACCAAAGTGAGCTATCAGTCCACCACTATGTGCTTCCCTGACTAACAACACTCGGAGAGACCCGTGAGGAATACACATCTATTCTTAAAGAACAAATAACCATTAAGGATATAGTAATGGTATAAGGCATGTGTTAAGCATTCGGCATAGGCATGATGAAAATCAGGATCAGTAGCATATAATTGTTTTAAGTGTTCAAATCCTAACAATCTAGCATCAAGGCTTGATAATAGAGAATACCTCCGGGATAATGCGTCGGCGACTACATTATCCTTACCCTTTTTTGTAATGGATGACGTATGGAAAGGTCTCTATAAACTCCATTCACCTTGCGTGTCTCTTGTGAGCTTATGTTGGCTTCTTAGATGCTTTAGTGATTCGTGATCCGTGTGGATCACAAACTCTTTCGGCCACAAGTAAAGTTGCCATGTCCTTAAGGCTCGCACAAGAGCATAGAGCTCCTTATCATAGGTTGGATAATTGAGAGTAGCACCTCCGAGCTTCTCACTAAAGTAGGTTATTGGCTTCTTCTCTTGCATTAGGACAACCCCAATGCCAAGACCCGAGGCGTCACACTCTATCTCAAATGCCTTGTCAAAATTCGGTAACATAAGTAACGGGGCATTGGTAAGCTTATCCTTCAAAGTTTGGAAAGCTTGTTCTTGAGCTTCTCCCCACTGAAACCCCATTGTCTTCTTGACTACTTCGATGAGTGGTGCAGCTAGGTACTGAAATCCTTTACAAACCGCCTAGAGAAGTTGGCTAGGACATGGAAACTTCTAACTTCTCCAACGGTTGTAGNTAGACCCGAGGCGTCACACTCTATCTCAAATGCCTTGTCAAAATTCGGTAACATAAGTAACGGGGCATTGGTAAGCTTATCCTTCAAGGTTTGGAAAGCTTGTTCTTGAGCTTCTCCCCACTGAAACCCCATTGTCTTCTTGACTACTTCGATGAGTGGTGCAGCTAGGTACTGAAATCCTTTACAAACCGCCTAGAGAAGTTGGCTAGGACATGGAAACTTCTAACTTCTCCAACGGTTGTAGGAGTCGGCCATTCCTTAATTGCCTTGACTTTCTCTTAATCCACCCCTACACCTTCAGCTGAGACAACAAAGCCAAGAAAGACTAGGTGATCCGTTCCAAAAGTGCATTTTTCCAAATTAGCATAGAGTTGTTCTTCTCTTAAGACACTTAGAACCGATTCAAGGTGTTGAGCATGGTCCACTAGATTCTTGCTATAAATGAGAATGTCATCAAAGTAAACAACCACAAATAACCCAATGAACTTTCTTAGCACATGATTCATTAATCTCATAAAAGTGCTTGGTGCATTGGTTAAGCCGAATGGCATCACCAACCATTCATATAGCCCATGCTTGGTTTTAAATGCGGTTTTCCATTCATATCCTTCTTTCATTCTTATTTAGTGATAGCCACTTTTCAAGTCTATTTTTGAAAAGATTCTAGATCCATGAAGTTCATCTAACATATCATCCAAACGAGGTATAGGATGACAATACTTAACCGTTGTGGAGGTTATGGCTCGACAGTCTATGCACATCCTTCAGCTGCCATTCTTCTTAGGCACCAAGATCACTGGTATAGCACAAGGGCTTATACTCTCCCGGATGTATCCTTTTTCCATGAGGTCTTCAACTTGCCGTTGCAACTCTTTAGTCTCCACGGGATTAGTTCTATACGTCGGGCGGTTTGGTAAAGTAGCTCCGGGCAGAAAGTCGATTTGATGCTCAATCACTCTCTTTGGTGGCAAGCCATGGGTGTCCTCACCTGGGAAGACATCACTAAACTGATACAAGAGATCACGAATGACACTCGGAAGCTCCGGTGTTGGGTGAGTCACAGTAGCAAGAGATTCTTTAAACACAATCAATAAAACAGTTTGCTTATTGTGAAGAGACTTTCTTACTACACTTCGGTTGATAAGGAAATTATAGAGCTTGGATGAAGTGGTTTCATCTTTCTTATGGGGGTGGAGATGGTCTTGAGAAACCTTTTGTGGTGTCATTGGAAGAAGGGTTATCTTTTTGCCTTTGTGCTCAAAGGACTACTTGTTTGAGAATCCATCATGGGTCACCCTTCTATCATACTGCCAAGGTCTTCCCAAGAGGATATGACCAGCTTCCATTGGGAGCACACCACACAAGACTTGATCTTCATACTTTCCTATAGCAAGAGGCACATTAACTTGATGAGAAACTTTCGACTCCCCCTCGGCATTGAGCCAATGAAGCTTGTAAGGTTTCAGGTGTTTCTTCATTTCAAGACCAAGCTTCTTGACCATTGTGGTACTTGCCACATTTGTACAGCTACCTCCATCAATAATGAGGCTGCAAACCTTCTGGTTCACCACACATCTTGTATGGAAAAGATTGTCTCTTTGCTCATCATCTGATGCCTTGGGAAACAAGTTCAACGATCTCCGGGTGACTAATAGCTCTCCCTGAGCTGCCTCTTCTTCACACTCATCCACTGAGTTCTCATCCTCTCCTTCTTGTGATTAGAAATCCCTTTGCCTTTATCCTTGAAGACAGTAGGCACTTCCTTAGCAATTTCTTGAGTGATGGGTGTGAAAGGCTTCTTGGGAGGGTTCCATTCTTTGTTATAAGCCGGCTTAGGATCCTTGTTGTAGTTGGGCTTGAATGGTGTCTTTCCTTTTCTCTTAATCTGATGCTCTATCATAATAGCCTTATGGAGCATCTCCCCAAGCTCAACGTAGTGTTGCAACTCCAAATGATCTTGGATTTCTCGATTAATACCACCAAGAAATCGAGCCATAGTAGCTTCTCTATCCTCTCTAAGCTCTATCCTCTCTAAGGCTAGTCCTTAGCAGTAAAATTTCCATTTCTTGATAGTAGTCTTCTACACTCTTGGAGCCTTGGTTGAGTCTCCTAAGCCTCTGGTGCAAGTCACAGTGGTGGTGGTTTGGAACAAATCTCCTTCGCATGGCTGATTTCAAATCTGCCAAGTTTCTATTGGTTCTTCACCATTCCTTCTTTGAGAAGTAACCATTTGATCCCACCAACTCAATGCATAGTCATGAAACTCGGTGGCTGCCATTCTAACCTTATTGATTTCTGAATACCAATGGCACTCAAACACAAGTTTTATCTTCTTTTCCCATTCCAAATAAGCATCCGGATCATTCTTGCCATGAAACGGTGGAATTTTGATCTTGAAGTCCTCAATGCGTTCTTGTCTCTGCTCACGATGATAAAGCCTTAGAGATGCTTGGCTAGTGTGGTCCGAGAATGCGTCTTCTTCGTCTTGGTACCTTGGGAATGCTTGCCTTGGTGGTGGATTCCTTAGAAACCTTATTGGTTCCCTTCTCACATCTTGGGGACTCGCTTCATCAAACTCATCTTCAAAGCGTCTCCCATTCTGATTCCACTCTCTTTGCTGTCTAGGATGGGGGCCTCTTGGATGACTCCAAGGTCTCATTCGTTGAGGAACAAAGTCTTCTTCGTCCGGATAAAGTTCTCTCGGATGCGGTTGTTGTGGGGGCCTTGGATCAGCTTGCACGGGAGGTGCTTGGGCAGGAGGCTGAAGTTCTCTTCTTAGCTCATCAAACTTCTCATTGAGCAGCCTCAAAAGATTGGCGGCAAGATCAGGGGGCGGTGGTGGCATGGTCGGTGGTTCGGCCATTGGTGCGACTGGTGCGGGTGGAATGCGCCGTACCGATGGCGGAGGTTGAGCTCTTGTTGGGGAAGTTGAACACGCTCTATTTCCTTGAGAGGCACACATTTAGTAAGGATGAGTTGTCGTGGTGGGCAAGTTTGAGACGTGGTGCGGTGGAGAGCGCACGGATCGTACGTTGGGGACCACAAGAGGCGGCTGTGAATGCTTTGTCTCGTTCCCCTTTTTCCCTTTCGATTCTTATTGTTCTTTTCTCCTTTGAGATAACGATAAACGCGTTTGTCCTTGCTTGTGGTGAATGATTGGACGAGGTTGGTGCGCTGGCGTTCGTACGGGACGTTGTCCGCTAGCGCGGTGGTCCCAAAAGCACACGATTGCCACACACGCGCGCGACGACTGCTTTTTCTAGTACAACCTGGATTTTTCCTCGCACAACAAACACGGAGAACAAGAAAACTCAGTTTGTGAACGACCTTAATGAGTTTAGACAAAGATCTGATCTTGAAACCCGAAGCACAAAATCCGATCAAAACGCACAAAGTCGACAACTTTAAAACTTTTGGAGCAAGCAAGACGAAAATAACTCTAAGCACAACCAGATCTAACTTAGTAGTATCAGAGCAAACGGAAACAACAGTCTTTTTGGGTTTTCTTTAAAGATCTTAAAACGACTAAAGCTAAACAAGCTAAAAGAGAAATTTTAGATAAGGAAGAAAAAACTCCCTGAGGAACGCGAGTGAGTCAATCAAGCTTGGGATCTGATACCACTTGACGTATCCCTTTGACCGATCGAGCTTGTGTTGGTGACTCGAGAGAAGGGCGGCCGCGGCGATGAGGGTGGCCACGAAGTAAGATCTCTGAATCCTTGCGTTCAAAAGAGGCGAGACTTAGTAAATACTTTAGATAAGAGTAAATAATAGTTTTGATCGAGAGAAAATGGAATGGAAAGGAGGTTTGGTCGAAGATGGGAAAAAGGTGTCGCCGGGTGTCGCCGGTACGGACGCTCCGACCGTACAGAGGGGACCAAGAGAGTTTTCCCCCGACCAGATCGACTCCAAAGTTGACGCCTTTGATAAGGTCTTTCTTTCTAAGCCAAAAATGAAGGTCAGTTGAGAGAAACGGTGAGAAGGGCGAGTTCTGGACGACGGAGATGTTTGAGGGTGAGGCGGTACAGTCGGTACGGCCTCGCCGGCCGTACGAGTGAAATATTGCGCAAATCCTTCGACCGATTGAACTCTAAATGGAAAATCTCTTTGACGGATCTCAATGATATAAGAAATAAAGACTAACAGGCGAAGCAAAAGTGAGAAAGGATGAGATCCGAACGATGGAACAAGATTTGGTCTTATCTTCTCATAAGGATCGAATGCTAAATCACTTTGCCGAAAGAGAAGGGAGATTGAACGATTTGCTAAGAACAAAAGGAGATGGTTTTCAGATATGACACACCGAAAATCCTAAGGAATATTACACATCCTTATAGAGAACTCTCAATAAATATCATGAAAATATTAGCTTGAAAGTTGAAAATGCCAAAAGCGGCTACATGTTCTTTAAATAGCAAACTTGAAAAGGAAGAAAACCCCTAAAAGGAAAAGCATAAAACGCTGAGTTTAGATAGAACCAAAGAGAAGTCTCCAACATCATATGGCCGTTTGAATAGTTCCCGTGGCGCGGTCATGAGGTCTAGTGCAATGGCCTCATCAAAACCTCAATGAGAAAATCACGTGGGACAAAACTCATTGAGGGAAAAGAGTACCCATAAGACCCCTTGATCCGACTTAGATTGATGAAGGAGATGAGAGGAGGTAGTAGATGGTTGATTCCTCACCCTTCCTCCAATGATCATATCCACTCGATAGCTCGTTCCAAGTCCTTGTCAATGCAAGCTAACCTTCTAGCTTGAGCTCTAGTGACTGGTCTAGTTGGAACTTCAAGTGTAGCTTCTTCTGGTTTGGTCTCATCTACTTGCTCGGTCGGGCATACATCATTTTCCCACCTCCTAAGGAAGATATTAAGGAGCAACAAAACGCGTACAAAGACAAGGGCAAAGCCATAGCCAACCCCACAAAGGCTAGATATGTTAAGTGCTTCAAATGTCAATGCCTAGGACATTATATCAATGAGTGTACCAACAAGAGAGTAATGATCATCCTTGACGATGGTGAGTACATGTCCGGAGATGAAGAAGTTTTCTAAGAAGAACCCATGGAGTCCTCTAAGGAGTGTGAAGAAGAAGCTGCCCGTGGAGAACTCTTAGTGTCTAGAAGAGCTTTAAACTTGTTGCCCAAGGACGATGAGAAGGCTCAAAGAGAGAATATATTCCACATTCGTTGCTTGGTGAACAAGAAAGTGTGTAGTCTCATCATAGATGGAGGAAGTTGCACAAATGTGGCTCGTTCCACAACGGTCAAGAAGTTGAATCTCGAGACAAGGAAACATTTGACAAGCTTTAATGGCTTAATGATGAGAGAGAGATGAAGGTCAAAAATCAAGTGATCATTCCCATTAGCACAGGAAAGTATGAAGACGAGATTATTTTTGATGTATTGTCGATGGAAGTCGGCCATATCCTTTGGAAAGGTGATATGTTGTGTTTTTGACCGGTTTTCGGTCTCGTTTTCATTCCG
>OVAO01001209.1:0-16000 GCA_900406285.1 Biscutella auriculata
CTGTAATATTTAAGAATAAATTTATCTATGTTAAATAAAAAAATAAAAAATCTAAAACATATTTTTCAAATAATAAATATGAGTTTCCTAATAATAAAATATGAGGTCCAAACTTAATTTGATTTTCAAACAACAAATCAACAAATTTAATAAATGTTTTAATATATCTATATTAAAATAATGATCAGTATCAATTTAAAATATTGGTTGTAAATATGAATGTTTATTTCACATAGTTTTTCTTTTAAAATTTTGTAACATCTTAAGAAAATCATAAATTTCAACTACATAGATTATATAAACTATATTTATACACCATTAAACAATATTTTAAACTAATAGTAATCCAAACTATGTTTTAAAATAATAACAATGTAAATGATATTTTGCGATACTTTTATTCAATATTTCCATATTTTAAACAATATTTTACTCACACAAAAAATTATGTTTTTAATATAAATAAATTCACGCATGGCTCGGATGCAACTCTAATTTATAATGAAATCAATAAAAAAATCTTTAAAAGAATCTATTATGCCCTTTTGTCAACTAAATTATGTTGGTTTTGACTCAATATTTCCATTCACATTTGACGGGATAAAAGAATAATTGTACTATTATTATAGATGGGTTGTAATATACACGTTAGTTTTAAGATATTTACTAAATAATTAGCAGATGACATTAAAAAAAGAAATCAATATAAATAAATTCTATGCGCATTTCAAAACATTAGTTTTATAATTTTACATTTTACTGAATCCTTTAAAAAAAAAATTTCCACAATGAAAAAAACCCGAGTTGATATTGTAGCATTGATATATAATTGACCTACCAATATAAGATTATATGAATTATTAGATAGAGGAATATATAAAATTTATAAGGTAAAAAAGTAATATCTATCTATACTAAATAAAAGAGGTTATTGAGACCTATAAAGTTGTCCACGTCAGCTACCTAAACCCTTCTAAAAAATAGACACGTCAATGGTAAATAATAGGAAAAATTATCGCTTATGACACTTATCTCTAAGTTATTATGCTATATGTCACTAAGAAGACTTATGACACTTACAATGGTGTATTACATAATACCCCTCAACTAACTAGAAATAATTCGTAACTTACGTTAGCAAACTAATTCATCCAACTAGTTACTTTTCTCTATAACCTACATATCATGCAATCACTCATTTGGGTTTCAAATTTCAAATCCTCATCTCTCTATAATTCATCTCCTACGAACAAGATCTCAGAGTTTCCAACTAAGCGTAATTTCTCCTCTCCCTCCAACCTCGATCTTCAACCACTGTTTCTGTAAGATTTCGCCTCTCTCTCTTTGTTTCCGATTTTCGTTTTTCCCCCGAGCTCAGAGTTTCCAATCGGAGAGAAGTTAATCGAAGAGGAAGAGCCAAAATCTCGATCTGTCAGTAATTTCGCCTCTCTCTCCAACCTCGATCTTCACCATTGTTTCGGTAAGATATCATCCTTCTCTCATTCTTTCGTTTTATCGATTTAACCTAATCCGGAAGGAAATTTCTCCATTTTTACTAGGTTTTCAGTGTTTCCTTTTTGCCTACCACTGTTTTGGTAAGATATCATTCTTCTCTCATTTTTTCGATTTCATCGATTTAACCTAATCGGAAGGAAATTTCCCCATTTTTGCTAGGTTTTCAGTTTTCCCTTTTTGCCTCTCTGGCTGTTTACTATTTTTAAAACTTTAAACAATATGCAGTTTACATCAAACATGTGATTGCAGTTTCCGTCAAACAACCTGTGATTGCAGTTTTCATCAAACAATATGCAGTTTTTTAGTCCGATATACAGTGATTAATCTCTCCCCTTATGCCTCTCTTAATTTAAATATCAAGGAATGACCAACTCATCCGGATCTTCTACCTTGGGCTCACAAACCATCGATATTCCATGTCGTTGTTCCTGTGGACACAAGGTAGTCACCAGAATGTCGAGATAAGAGAGTAATCCTTACCGGCGGTACTACAGGTGTTCTCTTGCGGCATCAAAGCAGGTTCAATTCAGTCCCATAGTTCATATTTATGTTTTTATTCAAAATTTTATATATTGTACCATTCATTTCTTTATGCAGCTTTCAAACGATGATCACCTTTTCAAGTGGATCGATGATGCAATATTAGAGCAGTTAGAGTCATTTTGTATACAAGGTTCAGGTGTTGATAAAACACTCCGAAAAGATATTGTGACACTCAAAATCGTGACTGAGGAAAAGTTTCTGAAACATGCATTGGAGTTCAATAGGTGGAGGAAGATTATGACTATATCTGTTGTTGGTGGTTTCTTGTTTACTGGCTCATTGGTTATATATCTCCTTCTCAAATAAGTCTACGTTTTCCTATGCTTTTATAGAGCAGTTTAACCTATGCTTTTGTAATGCCACTTCTACTAGGATTTATTCCAGTGTATTAACCTATGCCCCTTCTTAATAGCTTAGTGTATTAACCTATGCTTTTGTAATGCCACTTCTACTAGGATTTATTCTAGTTTATATGCTCATTATGTAACAATTCTCTTATCTAATATTGCTTTCTAAGAATGTGAAACAATGCTCATTTCAAACAATGTCATGAGTCAATGTGCATGGAGTTCTTACTTCTTCATGACAACAAACCGAAAATGCAATTAATATCCTTTCACAGATAAAAATGTACCACACGCACCCGAATTTTCAACTGCAATTATCAATTCGCATAACTAAATTCTATCCTCATTAACTAACCATCCTTCGTTAAATACCCATATACATTTCATCTACCAACCGTTAACTCAAATACATATCCTTACACCAACCAAATTTCACAACATTCTAGTTCCTTACTCTTTACCCGAATT
The DNA here is from genome assembly GCA_900406285.1 of Biscutella auriculata. Lineage (NCBI taxonomy): Eukaryota > Viridiplantae > Streptophyta > Magnoliopsida > Brassicales > Brassicaceae > Biscutella > Biscutella auriculata. The sequence goes on from OVAO01001209.1 coordinate 2,874, forward strand.
ACCACAACAAAACGAATTTCACGGAGCAACCCCAAATTCATTACAATAAGTTTAACGCTAGCCCACTTAACCGGTTACTACACTTAACCGAACTGTACAACCCCACCACAAAACCCCTTTCGCGTCATTCTTAACAGTTTAAACTCTCTTCAAAATAACCCACCACACGAACCTTCTCCCCCGCTCATTCAAGTCCCCAAACTCGCTCCACCATCTTCATAGCTATCTTAATGGAAGGTAAGCATTCTAATTTTAAGAAAAATGAGGAATCCATCATCGCTCATATTTTGCCAACCCTTGTTCGTAATTTTTCCAAACCAACTAGGGGTTTTCATAGATTTTACTTTCGTTACCGTTACTCACAGCATTTTGATATTTTTGTCATCTATTTAACCCCCGATTCAGCGATTTTTGATTCTAGGGTTTGTGGTTACAGTTCACACTCCTACACACCATCGGTGATTTTTTTCAAAACTCTTACGGTTTTATCGCTGATCTTGTTGTTTTAAGGAAAGGGTTTGCCAATCAACTATCTTACCCCACAAAGTTCCAATGTCAATCATTTTTAAACCCAATGTACAGATTTCATATTCTTGATTTTATGGTCACGGTTCCATCAACATATTCCAAGGCTTATTATAGATGTTTTTTGGTCAGTCATATTGTACTGGTATTGGTTCACCTTTATACACGCATACACAAGCGAAGATCCTTCTTAATGGGATCATCTCCTGCCCGAGAGATTATTTGCTACTGGTAGGAATCCGAAAGGCCGACTAAATGTTTATTCACCGCCGGATATACTCTCGTTTGTCCAATCCCAACTAGCAGGAACCCTAGAGTGGGAAATCATAAGGAGATCTCCCTTTGGCAATCTCTACAACATCCAGACCGCAAGGTGCCCTATTTCATGCCAACTCATACACAGCCTTCTAAGCCGTCAAGTTATAACTCGCAAGAAGTACGAGCTGTGGACAGTATTCGAAAATCAGCCCTTACGCTTCTCCTTGGTTGAGTTTTGTACGCTCACTAGTTTGCATTGTGGCGAATACCCTCAGTTCTACAACCTTGACAAAAAACAGAAGTTCTACAAAGGGAAAGACTCCACATGGTATAGGTTTATAGGTCCTGACCCCGCAGCCACACTAGCTGATGTTTCTACTATATTAGCTAATACTTCGGACATGCCTGGTTGGAGGAGGCTAGGACTCGCACTTATACTTATCGTTGATGGTGTTTTAGTAGCTACTCGTCAAATTCACAAGCCAACGCCTCGTTATGTTGAAATGCTGAAGGACATTGTTGATAGCCAATCCCCAAATCCTCAAGCTTTTTTTAATTTTCCATGGGGTAGAGAGTCTTTCCTAAAGACTCTCTCAATTATGTGACCATGGAATAACTCATTTGGGAATTCCGACAATCCAATCCTCAACTTCCGTATGCAGCTACAACAACAATCCTTCAGCCTCAAAGGATTCCCACTTGCTCTCCAGCTATCAGCTCTTCGGTGCATACCAAAGCTGCTCACCAAAGTTCGTGATGGGCACAACAACAAAACCCTTGAAGAAGTCCCTTTTATTGGGCTGGGCAAACACACTGATATGAATCGACTAGACGTCTTGGATGTCGAGCAGGATCCATTGGTAAGTCTGCAACTTTTTCCCTTCAATTGCTTTAACAGTTTTGTGACTAAATATATGACAAAACATATGACAAAACATTTGTAGAACTCTTGGGAATTTGGATTCACTATTTAGTAGCCAAGTTTTTGGGATTTTTGCTTGTTGTCTCTCACACTGATTATATGTTTTGTCCCTGGTTTGTGTCAAACCAGCTCATTGTTCAACCGACACTACTAGCATCTCATCACCTCATAGTGGAACAACTTGTTGCTAAAGGTTTTCCTAATGCCTGGGCGGAATGGATTGATGAGGCTAAAGACACTCAGGTCTCATACCTCATGGAACAAATTAGCTTGAGCCGTGAATTCACAAACACAGATTGGCCAGGCGGGTATGACTCTCTACCCTACAACGAGATCAGGCCTAGACAAGCTACCCTTCCCCACAAGAAACACGTTATTGATCGAAAGGGAAAACAACCAGCTTTGCCTTCTCAAGTCTCCAAGATTAATCGCAAGGGGAAAAAANGTCGCAAGGGGAAAAAAGCTGCTATACCAACACGCATATCCACCCGTAAGCAACGAAGGATTACTGGTTACTTCGACCGTAAAACCGATACTCTCGAAGAAGTTATCACATGGGTAGAACAAAAACATGAAGAACAACAAACAATAATGAAGGAACTGAATGTTTCTCAACTACTTAAGAAGCATGATGAAGAGATTGGCTTATTGAAACAACAATTACATCAGGTTATTCGAAGGGCTAAAAAAAACGAAACGCGCCTAAAAAAATCATTTGGTTTGGAGGTTTTGGCAAACTATCAAACCCTAGGAGAAGGATTTTCATGCGTAAGGCACCCAAAAAATCAGAGGTCCAAAGCGAAGGGACTACAAGTTCTGGCACATTACATACATTCTCAGTTGATTTATCAAAGGTATTAATTTACATGACACACTCCCTATGACAAAACTGTTACATACATTCTCCCTACTAACATTACATCTTTCACAATCCAGGAACCGCCACAAGGTCAGCAATCCCGCACAACAACTGAGTTCGGCCAGACAAGTCGAATAGTGGTTAGTCAATACACTCACTCTTACGCCTTTTTTACCTTCTTACCATTTCTCAACGACCAAACTTCGCAGCGTAACCTATTTGAGGATCAAACTACCCATCAAGTTGCAAACATCTTCACCCAAGTGCTTCCATCCGAGGCAACCACACAAAGCTCTCAACAACCTGATGACCAATCAATTCAAGACCTCTACCAAAAACATGACTCTTACCAGGTCCATACCTTTAGTCCTTAATTTAATTGTCCACTATTGAACATACTAACAATCCCCTATATAACAACTCTACAGGGTGATGACAACAAACAGAGTAATGCAGAAACACTTCTTGGAGTTGGTTCAGAGATATTACTGCAAGTAAGTCACCCGATGTTATTCAAATTTTTGTGACTTTCCTCAGAATCACTCGATTCTTCAAACATATCCATTTTGCAGGAACCTGCCAAACAAAGTGATATTATCGTAGAAGTTAAATCTACATAACCTACAGTAACTAATCTTTATGACGACCACAAGACTCAGGTTCGTACCCATAACATATAACTAATCTTCATGACGGTTATGATTTACACTTCCCTCAATATCTACAGGAAGACAACTCCAACTCTACTGTGGAGTCCCATCAAATCACAACTCCTCTTGAGCCACCTCCACCTGATATCTCACCAGAAGTAAGATTTTAAGTTCACACATACATTCATTTCCTCACCAATGCTAATTCCCACCACTAATTTATCCATCCTCAGGATGATAGCAATTGTCATGTTGATCATTACGCTGCCTTCTTAGAACAAGTAATTCCCTACCACTAACCATCATATCTATCACTCTCATGTTTTACAACCTTAATGAAATTCATTTTGATAGGCCCTATCATTGCTCGTTACCCAAATCAACACTAATGCTGACGATATTGGGAAAAACAAGGTGTCCAGATTATTCCCTTCTACTTCCCCATAACATCCCCATTTGCTTTTGTCTGTTATTTTGAGAAGGAACTATTAAAACATAAAAACACTGTCAATACAGATTCAATCACCTACACTCAATTTGCCGGACGACTCTGCTCAAGTGCATGAAAAAATCCCAGACACAGAAGAAGTCAATGAGGAAGAGGAAGACACACAACACACCACCTACCAACGGAAACTAAGGCCTCGCCAGCCAAAACCAGTTTCCCCTACACTGCCTAACAAGGTATTAAACCAAATCAACAAATACGTATTCTTAGCTTTAGGAATGAATAATTTATGATGTCATACTCCCAATTATTATACAGTCTTTTAGGGAATCTAGGAAACGAACCTTTGTATACGTCAGTGACGAGTCTCCAGCCAAAAGAACAACCAGTCCAACTCCTGTTTATCTCAACGATGGTTCTCCTGCCCCAAAAGCCCACACAATTGAACCAACACCTGAAGAACAAACATTGGCTCATATGTTCATATCCAAGGGCCCTGCCGATAGTGACGATCTTTTCCCAGATCTTGATTTAGATACTTTTACAAGGCTTCAACAATATCTTGCTGCGGAACCCAAGAAGTACGTTATGTACTTTTCCCTGTAATTAATAACTCAATAACAAATTCGATATTTCATGGTTACATATTATTGGTTACACCTAATGGTTGGACTGTTGCAGGTTACACAAGACTAAAACCAATTGTGATTTCGAAAATAAATTCATCTTAGATCTCGCTAAACCTACCCATTGGGTTGATACAACAGTAAACGTCTCTTATTCATCTAAAATTTGTATTTATCTCTTTTCTTTTAGTATAGGGAATTGTATGTAACCCTCAAACTAACCCTTCCATTTCACAGCACTTGGCTGTCTTGATGGATCTCTTGGGAAGACGCCACAATCAAACTCTGATCAGAGAAAGATCTCAGTTTGCATCGCCATGGTTAATGAACCAACTACAAGGGAGGGTAAGGTCTTTCCAAAAATCAAAAGACCAACATGCATTTCTTTGGTCAGACTCGGTCAAAAAATTTGTCACCAAAAACCAGCAAGAGTGGCTCAAAGACATTGACACAGTTTATGTCCCAATTAACTAGGACAATGGCTGCCATTGGGTTGGATTGGTTATTACCTCAAGATGTGGAGCATAGAGGTGCTTGATTCAAACTACTACTTGTACAACGATGACAAGGTGAGTTATTTCATGGAAAAAATCGCCCAAATGCTGCCATTCCTCATCAAGAAAACATGCCAATTCAGCCTTACTCAAGATCACAATTTCACTCCTTTCACTGTTAGACGTCCTACTGGGTTGTACCGAAATGAAAGAGGAGGTGATTGTGGTCCTGTCTCAATCAAATTTTTAGAAATGCATGCACATGGCTGTGAAGACGAAGAAATGGGTGCTCTCACTGATAAAGATGTCGACAACTTTCGGAAGCAATATGCAATGAATATCTTTGCAGATTTCATTGTCCCTCTCTACACCACTGAGTAGCTTCTGCAGCTCTACTTCCCTGGTTATATTATGTGTTTTGTTTTAAGTATGCAGCCATACTTTACAAATGTTTAAGGCTACATTCCCCATCTTGTTGATCTCAGACGTATTCTCTTATCTTTTTATGTTATCCCAGTTGTACTTGCATTAAAACATGGAGCTATGACATTCAGCTTTGGTTTGTTTCACCTGTCAGATTTGTCCAAAGACTGAAATCAATATAACCTTTAGTTCTTAACCTACTTGCATCAAACCTCCATTAACCATTACAAACATCAAATCCATTACATCATTTTCTATTCGTTAAATCTTCTTGCACAATGTATACGATTACGTAATTTACTCCTATTAACATTCCCCGATTACGTAATGTTTCAGGCAATAACCTGTATCACCTACCAAGTTTCAACTACTAATTCTCCTAGAGAAAGTGATTCCAAATTCCTGAATTTATATTCATATCTTAAGGAACTGTTCTTTCACCATGAATTCGCTATTATAAATTCAGAACAGAACTTTAAAGGGTGCTATCAAAATTGTTACTGTGAAGTCATTACTTAAGGTGCTACCAAACATATGCAATAATTTTCTTTTTTATTCCTTTTAGACATACGCAATTTAGAACTCAAGTGTTAATGTTACTATATCTACCACAGTAACACAAATTTAAATTTATATCTTAAGGAACGGTTGTTTGCCCTCAAATTTGCTGTTATAAATTCAGAATTGTACTTTAAAGGTTGCAACCAAAATCGTTACTGTGAAGTCATTACTTAAGGTGCTACCAAACATATGCAATAATTTTCTTTTTTATTCCTTTCAGACATATGCAATATAGAACTCAAGTGTTAATGTTACTATATCAAATCCAACTTACCTCTACCTTGTCATAATTGACGGTTCTCATAAAGCAATGGTATCACATTCTCATCTCTACCACAGTAACACAATTTCAAATTCACTTTCTTGGGTTCATAACAGAATATAGGAATTTATCAGAAAAGGGCAATGTATTATGCTTCATTACAAAACATGCAAACCATGGGTGTTGTTGGTTAGTTTTCAATCCAAATACAACCTTGTACCTCAGGATAGATTACTCACCGACCCCCGTGACATGTTCACAAAATTAAGTCAACCCAACTAAATATACCTAGAGCATTACACGTAATTGTCCAACAATGCTCACACAAAATATACAATACACCAAAATATGTTACCCCCATCATATGGGATTCTTGCAGCTGCTCCTATTGTGTCCAACCTCTCGACATCTTCCACATCGGTTAGTGCTTCCTTTATCACTCTTACGATCTTGCATTCAAACCAAGTTCATTCGTTATTATCTATTCAACTTGCACATCTCCAATACAAATTGATATCCACCAACATAAGCATAACCAACATACGCCTAACCCCAACTTCTAGTCATAATACATTATCCTATAACTTGATCTTATTAAAAGAGTTTTAAACATCTACCGAAAACTCCCCAATCGATGATATTCTTTTCTCACGTGGTCTCCCCGACGGTCTCCTTGTCTTTGGTGGTTTCAAAACAAACTTACGGACCTCAGCTGGAATTTCACCATCCATTGGATCTTCATGAGGCTGCACCACTCCAGCATAGGTCTCTCTCCACTCAGTTGTTCGGTAAAACTCACCTGTTAATTGCCCAAAAGGCACACCCTTTCCATTACCTGCTAACAATGCGTGCCCACAAGGTATCTTAATGTTGTCATAAACTTTACAACTACATCTCTTATCCTTCAAATCAACACTGTGTTTCCCACCAAACAGCCCCACAACTTCATAAGTCCATGCCGGTATGCATGTCACTCTACTGCCTCTAGCTAAACTTAGGTTATTGGTTAACACTTTATCAGCATATGGTGTCACAAACCCTTGATGCATTTCAGATTTCTTTCTTCGTGCCCCAAACCACCGCGTCATCATCGACTGGATAAACATAAGTAGCTATATGATAGACGACTTCCTCCCGTTTCTTAGCGCATTATTCAGTGATTCCGCAATAATTGTCGTCATTATGTTGTACCGATCACCACCAAAGTGCACTCTCGTCCATTTCCCATGCCCCAACCTTTCCAAATATTTCCCACACTCTACACTTTTGCTGATTATTTCTCCGTAAGCAGCTCTGAATTCTGCCACACTGTGAGTACACCCAGCTTTGTATACCAGTTTCGCCAACCCCTTGCTCTTAAAGTTCGTCACAACGTTGCTAGATAGGTGCACTATGCAAGCCCCATGCTTAGCTTGTGGAAAGACATTGTTCAAAGCCTTACGAATACTTTGGTGCCGGTCCGAAATAATAGCAAGCGTAGGACTATCTGCTATAATCCTCTTAACTTTCTCCAAGAACCAAGTCTATGCTGCATCATTCTCGCTATCCACCACCGCATAAGCCAACGGAAACACCTGAAAGTTTCCATCTTGTCCAGAAGCTGTTAGCAAAACGCCTTTATATTTCCCTCCTAGGTGTGTCCCGTCCAAAACCAGAACTCGTCTTAGCTTCCTAAACCCTACAATCGATGCCCCGAATGCCAAGAATAGGTATAAAAACCGCTGCCCCCCATCTCCATCAACCTCATTCTTTATATCCGCAATTGTCTTGGGATTAGCCAATTTTAACATATGCAAATACTCACCTTATTTTAGGTAAGCATCCTCTTCTGAACCATGATTCTCTCCATTTGCAGCCTCACGGACCTTCCAACACTTAAAATAGGAAGCAGAAATTCTCAAATCCTCAAGCAGTACTTGTTGCAACTCCATTGGCTTTGGTGCTGTTACATGAGCACCAAACTTATGCTTGTACATAGCAGCGATTACTTTAGATGTAGCCAACTTTGTAAATTGACTTCTAGTTTCAATGTTGCATGAGTGATCCAGGTATGCCTTCCTTATCTGGTAACAACAACTTTCTGACATTTCATGTGCTGTCACTCTCCAATTACAGCTTTTGTCTGCACAATTTAGCACAAAGAACTCTCTGTTGCTTCTTGTTTGCTTGAAGTAAAACATATTCCTAATTGCATAAATAGCAATATCAATTTGACAATCAAGCTTCTTCCGGAAAGTTTTACCCACATAAATTTCATTGTCGGGTCCTCCCTATCTAGGTCCGGAATGAAAGATCTTTCGTACTTGGTGTCATCAAATAACGGCGGAACATCGAATTCCTCATCAGCAACCTCACTTATATTACGTATACCTCCACCCTTGAATGCAGTTTGTGCATCATCATCCAAACCTTGTCCTCTACTGCAACTCTCTCTACTCTGTGAACCATCTCCCTTACCCAAAACAGAACTTTTACCCTTCTCTCCAAGCACATCATTATCATCCATATCATTTGCCGAGCACACCAATTCAACAACATTTGAACCGCCAAAAACATCCTCAACTAATGGCTTCCAAAACTCAGTATCATAGCCCCTTGGTCTTAAATCAGATTTGCAAACTTCCACCTACACACCAACATCATCCTCTTCATCAAGTAGATTCCAACTAGGACCACTCATAAACCTCTTCCGATTACTCCTCTCTTGCTCAGTCTCACTACTCTTCTTATTACTCCTTTCTTGTTCTTCAACTAATTCAGCTGCTTCCACTAACAAGTCATCATCGTCAAATACATGTTCTTTCCCCAACCTAATAATACGTCTACTACTATCTTCACATGTTCTTGAATCTCCAGGATGCGATGTTCCCTCTCCCACCCTACAGCTACCCTCCCCTTCAAACACTGCTCTTTTCCTTTTCAAATCCATTACAGGCGTCTTAAATGCAGCTCCCTCTTCACTTGTCACAAAAGTCACATACAGAGTACTTGCACTTTCCGTATTGAAAAAATCTGCAAAGTTTGTCATCCCAACATCTGAATCTAGTCGAACAGGTGGTGTTTTTCGGCCTAGTTCAGGACACTCGAGTTTTGGGAGCCAATAACTCACACATGTACCCTGCTTTTCCTCACCAAACTCCACACTAATTCTATCACACAACTCTTCATGCGTAAAACAGTCATGTACTCTCAATGTCCTTCCCAATCTCCACTTGTCTATAACAAATTCCCATTCTCCGTCTAATCCACATGTCCAATGGCCCGGAACAATTAAGCAAACCTTCTGCATAATGCCTGCAATACAATTCATAAAAACATCAGACCTACTAACACACAAGCAAATTAGCCGAACCTAAATTGAAAACTGACTGTTCTATAAGATTTGGGAGAATATAATGCATCATTTATTTCAAACTTTGTCTCATTTGGCATTGAAAAACTGACTGGTCCAGAGCCCATCATAATCTTTGCACTGCCAGATATAGTGTTTACACTCACTTAACTTAAGAGAGGAGAAATATTTTCGATCTTTAAGTATGGTGTGTGTTGTAGCACTGTCTGCCAGACATATCTCTCCTTCTTGATTTTCGAATTGTGACATCTTCTGGATCAGAAAATTTATAAAAATTATTTTAGTAAAACATAAAAACGGAGATTTTATAACAATATACTTTATATTACAACAAAACGGTTTACATAAAACTATTTTACAATAACTTTTGATAAACCCAAAAAGTATTCATTACAAAATATTATTCTATTTCTTTTATCTTCTTCAGTAAGATTATATCTATTATTACATGTCTTATCGATATTTCAATTTTTTGGCTTTTCACTGACGTTTCTAGAATCAGTGATGAAGTCTGTAACATCAAGATGAGTTTCATCATTCAAGCCATGAAGGGAAGGCTCGCTAAGTTCATAGGCAGTGAAATTAGTTTCACCATCTCTTCCCTTTGATTTATGGTACAGATCAGCAAAATATTTCGGCGTACGACAGGTACGGGACCAATTTCCTTTCATGCCGCATCTATGGCAAGCATCTTCGTAATTTTTCTGACCAACTCCATTTCGTTGGGAGTTTGTGTTGGTCCTTTCTCTTTCAGAATTATTAATACAAAAACTCCTTTCGTTTTCTTTACCACTCCATTTTCCTCGACCACGGTAATAGTTCCGATCGTGTTTTTGTCCACGTCCTTGGCCATTGTTATGGCTGGATGATGCAACCGCATTCGCTTATGGGAATGGAGTCGCTCCCATTGGACGGGTTTGATGGTTTAACATCACGAGTTCGTTGTTTTGTTCAACAACGAGAAGGACTTGCATCAACTCCGAGTAATTAGTGAATCCTTTGGCCCTGTATTGCTGCTGCAAGAGCACATTTCCAAGATGGAAAGTTTGGAGAGTTTTCTCAATCATATCGTAATCAGTAACTTTCTCTCCACATAACATCATTCGAGATGTTATGCTAAGCATGGCTGAATTATATTCACTAACGCTGTAATCTTAAAATCGGAGGGTCAACCACTCATGTTTTGCTTTTGGTAAGATCACATATTTTTGGTGATCAAACCTATCTTTGAGTGATTGCCAAATATCTGCAGGATCTTCTCTCGTGATATATTTACCTTTTAAACCATCATCGAGGTGGTGGCGTAAAAATATCATGGCTTTTGCCTTTTTCTCATCTGTGATCATTTCAGATCGATCGATAACATCAAGGAGCCCGTTTGTCTTAAGATGCATTTTCGCATTCAACGCCCACGTCATATAGTTTCTTCCGGAAACTTCTAGGGCAACAATTTCGAGCTTTACCAAATTCGACATGGTACCTGTACAAACAGAAAAACAAATGTTTAATTTTAAATTCAGTTGAGTAAAACCAGTTAAAATATACTTTGATAGAAATAAACTCAAATTTATGAGTTTTATATGGAACAAAATTTAAATCAATTAATTTCAACATAAGTAGAACTTAAATAAAGATGGGTACGGTAGTACACCACCATAACAACAATAAATAAAGATGGGTACACTAGAATGCCACCATAACAACAATAAATAGATAAATTGATCGTGGAGGTAGTTCCATCCTGACGATCAAAATATAACATAAATAACATAATTAAATAAATATGAATCGTGGAGGCAGTTTCATTCTTACGATCAGAATAAAACATAAATAACATAAACATAAATACATGAACATAAAATAAATAATGTATGAACTCAATTATTTATGAGTTCAAATCGATGGTGAAATGATCGTGCTGATAACGTATTAAATAAGAATATATTTATATGTGTTTATTTAATATGTAGATATGTATGCTTTTTGTATGAGAAAGTGAAAAGAGAGATGGTGAGAGACGTAGAGAGAATATGAGAGAGATGTATTAATTCTTCTCTTCTTATTTTTCTTTTCTTAATTGACAGCAAGATCCACTATTTATAGTGATACATGATCAACTATTAAGTCGGTGAGGAAATAAAATAATATTATTAATAAATTATCCACAACAACTTTGACATTTTTTTGAATTTGTTAGTCATAGAGGTGCTAGCTATTAGTCACACAGTGGGTGGTAATTTTTTATATGCAATGCTCTCGAGATGTGGTAATTATCATATACAACATCTAATCTGATTTTTTTATTACGTTTGGTCAAGATGTAATGCTTACTCAAATATTTTCTCGACCAGGTTTCTTCACTATGCTTTAAAGAAATGGGTTTCAGGTTTGCTTCTGTTACCATTCTCGCATCAACATTTGACTATCTCAAATACCTATTCGTGGTGTAAGAACCAATAATTGCACTGTTTCATTTTATAAAGGGAAAAATATTACTAAGAAAGCGATCTTAAATACCATTTTTCAGAAAGAATTCCGAAATGATGGACTCTGAGTAGAGTGAGAAGCTTGTTTTCAGTAGCTTGTGTAAGTAGAAATTATTCTAACATTTTCTTTAACTTCCCCCACAATTATCGTACCAGGCATTTTCTTGATTGATACAACTGTTAACCTAGGGTTTGATGGCGTTAATCTGATGAGTAGAATCATCATATACAAAAAATTGGTTTTGGGACATCAAGTTACTTTCCAAGTTTTTTTTATCACATGGAAGTACACTTTTGAAGATCTCATTTATGGTTGAACGATATGTTATACAAATCTTTTTAAACAATTTATATTAGTTTTGTCGGTTATTTAAATGTTTTTTCCTTCATTCTCATTGCAGGTCTGGAGCAAAGTTTATCCATTGATTCTTGATTTTCTTCAGCACCATGATGATGAGCATTAAGATTAAGAAGATTTCTAATGGATTTTATTCGCCTTTATTTCTGTAAGAAAACAAAGGTACACATGAATACACTTTCAAACATTTTGAAGTTTATTCTCGAAACTTTGAAGTATCGTACTAAGAAATTGAACTCAACTTGTTACAGACTGATGGAAATTATACAGTAACAACATCATTAAACTTAACCTCATGTTCTTTTTTTACCAAGGAGCTTAACCTTATGTTTGTGTTTATATAACACAAAAAAAAACGATGTTACTTGCACATCACAATTTCATGTGATTCTATAATGATAGATCTACCTAACAATTGTAGGGCAACTCTTCTTTAACACTGTCTTGATGTATGTCTCTATTTCTCCCACTCTGCTCTCCCACATATGTACACAATATACATACAGAGGCACACACTGGATGTTTGGGTTTTGTATTATAAAATTCAATCTCACGCCTTGAGAAATCTTTGGTCTTGGCTCTACCAATTTCAGTTTAATAATTCTGTCAATTTCAATTTTAATGGTTGACTCTACAGATTTAAAATTCCAACTTTAATGGTTGGTTCTACAGATTTCAGGTTAATAACACATGTTATTAAAAACAGAGGATTACAGAGATTGTTGGTGTGGTGGTATCTTTCTACCCGAAACAATTAATTAATTAGAGATGTAAAAAGTTATTGTAAAAAATTAAGGTTTTAAAATTCTTTAGATTTATTATTACTAGGAGAGAACCCGCGCATGCGCGGGTGTCGGTTTATATCTCTTTTATTATATAAAATGTTTTAGTTGAATTTTAAAT
>OVAO01001210.1:0-15998 GCA_900406285.1 Biscutella auriculata
AGCGCATGGATCACATGGAGCTCGAGAGTCAGAAGAAAAACGAGCTCATCTAGAGCATAATTCGAGAGCAGCAGAGCCTCCGGCGTCAGATCTCACTGACCAAGCGACTGAAGATCAAACTCTCCATGCTCGCGATCTAGGCCGAAATCTCTATGCTGAGTTTCCCACGTCCCGAACTGAGCAACACATCTCGACTCGCCATGAGGCAACCGTGCAAAGGGTCTGAAACAATATCCAACATAACCCCTGCACGCCGCCGGCAGTCCGCGAAGAGATTACGAACAGAAGGGACCTCGAAATAGAAAGAATGAGAGAGAAAATCGTCAAGATGACATCGCAAGTTCATCGAGCTACGCGATCAGCTCCCGATATCAAGCGAGTCTTAGAGGAGACACAGATAACCCCGTTCACCAGCAATATCACTAGTGTCAGATGTCGCTATGACGACAATGTCAGATGTCCGTTCTACGAGGGGACGACATATCCCATGAACTTTATGACAGCGTTCACCATCGCGATGGGAAGATCTCATTTCGCTTCGGAAGAGCGAGATGTCAGGTACTGTCAGCTCTTTGTGGAAAATCTCAGTGGAGCAGCGCTCAGTTGGTTCTCGAGGCTCGAAGCCAACACTATAGACAATTTCCAAACCCTGATGACCTCGTTCATGAAGCATTACTCTATGTACATCTAGAAGAGCGCATCAAACACTGATATGTGGACCCTGTCTCAGAAGGCGGACGAGCCTCTACGCGAGTTCCTCGCTCGCTTCAAAGAAATAGTATCCAGCGTGACCATAGCGGATGACGCAACCATAGCGACCCTGAGAACTGCCCTTTTGTACAAGTCAAAATTCGGCGACGACCTCCTAATCAATCAGCCGACAACGTTATATGAGGCCTTACACTACACGACTCGTTTCGTAGAAGCAGACAAAGAATATGCGGTGTTGGAAAATAAGTATACTCCCGCGAAAGCAACGAGTTCGAAGGAAAAAACAAAGGAGGAATATCGCGAGACGAGACAACATTACGTTGGAAAGGATGTGAGGTCATCCAAGACGGTAGCCTACGTCGATAAGGGTAAGCAACATGCGGGAAACCAATCAACAAAGGTACAGTCATTCGACGCAAGATTGCCGATATCTGAAGTTCCAACTAATGCATCAGTACGAGAAATGTGGTTTTAAGGTATATCGAGATGAGCGTAACAAACGAAAGGGAGGCGGACCCCCGCGGAGGGACGACAACCGCAACAACGAACGAGGAGCTCAGACCGAAGTGCGAGGTTCGGAGAGACAACCCCGTGAAGTGCAGCCAGAGAACGAAGGAGACCCTGATCGGCCAGAGCACAACAGGGCTAACGTTAGGCGTCGGATTAACGTAATAATGGGTGGGGTCTTCAACTGTAAAGATTTGGTGCGAGCAATTAAGGCCAACGAGAGAAGAGCAACGTCGACCCATAGGCCACCTCGCCAAGTATCGAGCGAAGTACCAATTACCTTCGATGAGGAGGATACCAGCGCGTTGGATTTCCCACACCAAGACCTGTTGGTGATTAAATAAACATACGCAATTGCGATGTGTCGAGAGTCCTGATAGACACTGGGAGTTCGGTCGATCTCATATTCAAGGAAACGTTGGAAAGAATGGCGGTAGATTTGTCAAAAGTAAAGCCAAATATCCATCCGATAACCAGTTTCTCGGGAGAAACAATAGTTACGATCGAAACAATCAAGTTTCCTATGAGTGCAGGAGGGGTAATGAGTATATGTCGATTCTACGTCATTGATAAACCGGCAATCTACAATGCTATTCTCGAAACTCCGTGGCTCATCATGATGAAGGTCGTCCCATAAACCTATTATCAGTGCGTAAAATTTCCGACTCCGCAAGGAACGCAGACTATTCGAGGAAATCACTTTGTATCGCGAGCATGCTATGTCGACGAGCACAGGAAGAAAGTGACTCCCGATCGGGGCAAGAGGGAACAAGGCCCCTGAGGGAGGAGATCCGGAGACAAGCAGTAACAACAAGATGATAATGGTAGAAGATTCAAATCCAGAATGAGAGATCGGTATAGGCAAGGATCTGGAACAAGAAGTCGAGAAGGAGTTAGTAAAGTTTCTACGAAGCAATCTAGGAGCTTTTGCATGGTCAACTAGCGACCCTAAGGTGGCATGCCACAAGCTTAATGTTGATCCGACGTTCAAGCCAACGAGACAAAAGAGACGAAAGTTGGGTCATGAGAAAGCCTGGGCCGTAAACGACGAGGTGGCAAGACTCCTTAAAGTGGGGTCAATCTGTGAGGTACAGTACCTCGTATGGTTAGCGAATCTTGTCGTGGTAAAAAAGAAAAATTGAAAGTAGAGAGTTTGCGTCGACTTCATGGATCTCAATAAAGGGTGCCCAAAGGATAACTTCCCGCTTCCACACGTTGACCGTTTAGTAGAAGAACCGACCGAAAATGAACTCCTCTCGTTCATGGATACATTCTCCGGGTACAACCAAATCTTCATGAACCTAGAAGGCCATGAGAAGACATCATTCATCACAAACTGAGGATTCTATTGCTATAAAGTGATACCATTCAGATTGAAGAACGCCGGGGCAACCTATCAGCGTCTCGTTAACAAGATGTTCGAGCAGCAATTTGGGAGAACGATGAAAGTGTATATCGACGATATGCTTGCCAAGTCGTCCAAAGCATCGGACCACGTCACTCACCTTGACGAATGTTTCCAGATCTTGAACAAGTATAGCATGAAACTCAATCCCGCAAAGTGCACGTTTGCAATAACGTCCGACGAGTTCCTAGGATATATGGTCACAAAGCGAGTGATCGAGGCTAATCCGAAGCAAATCATGGCAGTCACCTCGTTACCATCGCCCAGAAGCGCGAAGGAGGTACAACGCTTAACGGGAAGAATCGCCGCTCTCAATCGGTTTATCTCGAGATCGACAAAAAGTGTCTCCCATCTCCGAGTGAACAAGAAGTTCGAGTGGACTGAGCAATACGAGGTGGCATTCAAAAAACTCAAGGATTACCTGTCAACTTCACCGATTTTGGCAAAACCTGAGGAAAGTGAAACAATGTTCATATACATCGCCACAACTGGAGCAGCCGTCAACGGGGTGCTTGTCAGAGAAGATTGAGGCGAGCACAGACCAATTTTCTATGTCAGCAAGAGCTTGAATGAAACCAAATCTCGTTATCCTGCGCTAGAAAAGTTGGCACTCGCAGTAATCATTTTGGCTCAAAAGTTGCGACCATACTTTCGATCTCATTCGATTGTCATGATCACCAACCAACCAATCCGAACAGTATTGCATAGCCCGAACCGAGCGGGGCGGCTAGCGAAGTGGGCAGTATAGTTGAGAGAGTACGACATCGAATACAAGGCTAGAACCAGCGCTAAGGCCCAAGTTCTGGCAGATTTCACCATCGAGATCCCTCCCGGCGAAGGAAGAGTAAAAGAGTTGGAAGGAAAATGGACTCTACACGCGGACGGTTAACCTCGAGCCAAGGATCAAGAGTTGGTATATGACTCACCTCGTCGAAAGGAGAAATCCTAGAGCAGTCTTTCAGGGTCAAATTCCTAGCTTCGAACAACGAAGCCGAATACGAAGTACTCAGAGCAGGAATGCGCCTAGCTAAAGAATTGGGGCAGAAAGGGTCCAACCTTACTGCGACTCGCAGCTCGTGACCAGTCAGTTTAGCAGAGAGTACGAATCGAAAAATGAAAGAATGGATGCCTACCTCAAGGTGGTTAAACAGTATCCGGAGAGTTTAACGAGTTTCTCATCTCAAAGATTCCCCGAAGCGAAAACGCTCAGGCTAACGCCTTCGCAGCGTTGTCATCCACCTTAGATCCCAATCTAAGAAGAGTAATCCTAGTTGAAAGCATCGACAATCCTAGCATCAAGCTTCCGAAAGGGACCTTCGCCATCTTCGAAGCAGAGAGTCAGGCATAGCCGATGATAACTAGTGAGCCCAATACCGAGGAAGCGGAGGACTGGACAGAGGAGATCATCGATTACATAAGAGACGACAAAGTGCCCGAGAACAAATGGGAAGCTAGAAAGCTTAAGGCTACAAGCACCCGTTACACCATAGTCTGTGAGAAACTATTTCATTGGAGCGCATCGGGAATCTTGTTAAGGTGTATCAACGGCGACGAGATCGATCGAGTAATCTAAGAAACCCACGAGGGAGCCGGAGGCAACCATTCCAAGGGACGAGCATTGACAATCAGAGATAAAAGGTAGGGTCAATACTGGCCAACACTGCTGAAGGACTGTATAGAGTACACAACCCGCTGCAAAAAATGCCAGCGACATGCTCCAATGATCAACTTACCCGCCAAGATGCTATCTACAGTAACTCAACCATATCCGTTTATGAAATGGGCAATAGACATAGTCGGTCCTCTGCCAAGGTCAAAATAAAAGAGGTTTATGCTTGTCATGACCGACTATTTTTTAAAGTGTGTGGAGGCAGAGGCTTACGCCAACATCAAAGATTCAGACGTGGTAATCTTTGTATGGAAAAATATCATTTGCAGGCACATACTACCATACGAGATCATTGCTGATAACGGCTCGCAATTCATTTCAGCGAAGTTTGAAAGTTTTTGCGGTAAGTGGAGGATTAGATTGAAAAAATCCACACTACGCTACCCTCAAGGAAACGGACAAGCCGAAGCAACAAACAAGACTATCATTGACGGACTAAAAAAACGCTTAGATAGAAAAAAGGGAAAATGGGCGGAAGAGCTCGACGGAGTACTCTAGTCAAACCGAACATCGCCGCGAACAGGCACCGGTAAAACATCATTCTCCCTATCTCATGGCTTAGAAGCAATGGCCCCCACAGAGGTCAACGTCGATAGCTGAAGAATGACTTTAAAAGTCAACAAGAAATTCAATGACGAAATGCTCACTGAGAATGTTGACCTGATCGAAGAACAACGCGGTCAAGCCCTCCTGAGATTACAAAATTAAAGCAATCGACCGCCCACTATTATAACAAAAAAGTAAGAGGGCGAAGCTTCGATGTAGGAGATCTCGTACTCGGAAAGTAGGAAAGTTAGGAGCAAACTGGAAAGGACCCTACTCAGTCACCAGAGTCGTTAGACTAGGCGTCTACGAGCTCGTGACCACCGACATGGAAGCCAGCCCGAGACCGTGGAACTCGGCAAACCTAAGGAGGTACAATTGTAAGAGGGAATTGCGAGGCGCAAATCCCCGTTTTCCTTTATATTGTCCTTTTCTCAAAAAAAAGAAAAGATACTCGCCCCTATCGGGTTAAGTACTAGAAGTACCTAAGACGAACTACGAATGGCTTGATCCCCTTACCAAGGGGTACGTAGGCAACCCCCTTTCACATGTGAAAGTCGGGGCACAACTATAACTTTAAATAAATATTAAGTCGAGTTAGAGATAAACTCATTTAATCAGTACAGAGCTAAAACCGAGTAGAGCCTCACAAAAATAAACACTAGGTCGAGTAAAACCTTGTGGTCTAAGAAAAAGATTAAGTTTCCAACAAACTTACCAAAGAAGCCAAAGAGGAAAAACTGAGGTCAAGAGGAAACTCGTAAAAGCCAAGGTCAAGCGGAACCTTGTAAAAGTCGACGTTAAGCGGAACCTCGCAAAAGCTAAGGTCAATCGGAACCTCGCAAAAGTCGAGGTCAAGCAGAACCTCGCAAAATCCGAGGTCAAGCGGAAGCTCGCAAAAGCCGAGGTCAAGCGGAACCTCGCAAAAGCCGAGGTCAAGCGGAACCTCGCAAAAGCCGAGGTCAAGCGGAACCTCGCAAAAGCCGAGGTCAAGCGGAACCTCGCAAAAGCCGAGGTCAAGCGGAACCTTGCAAAAGCCAAGGTCAAGCGTAACCTCGCATCGTTTACGTAAGAGCTCTCAGAAAAAGACTCGCTTAAACGGAATTAGAAAAGCTGAGTGTTTAGAGAAACTTGCACTCCGAGAGTCGTCGTCCTGGCCAGGCGACGAAGTTGCGTGCTCCACATGGGTGTCGTGGTGAAATAATCCACCCCTTAGAAGTCAAGAGCGTGAGTATACCCTGCACCAACGCCTTAAAAACGTTGGTTATATCCGACAGTCACTCGAGATATAATAAGCCGAGCATAGGTAAGCCTCACCAGTCTCCATATTAAGGATTCTTTTGAAAGTCGAGCATAGGTAAGCCTCACATGAGTATAAATGTCGAGCATAGGTAAGCCTCGCATAAACAAAAGCCAGGTCAAGTGGTACCGCACATGAAAGCAAAGATCGAGATCAAGAAGTATCTCGCATAAAGTACGAGGGTCAAGGTTAAACGACGCTTTACGAAAGCAAAGTCACGACCATAATGAGACGACTCAACCGAGCTTCTATGAGGCGAAACTCTACAATACCCTCGCGCAGAAAACTAAGACGCGAACTTCCGACGATAAACACGAGGTCGCCCTATATACGGGAAACAAGGCGAATCTGCCCCAAAGCGAGGAAGCAGATCTAAGTCAAAACCTCAGGCAAAAATAAAAGGTCCAAATCCTTGTCATGATTAAATTGAGTACATATGTTTTTAAACATTCGAGATCGGTAAACCAAGAAAGCATAAGGAGAACGACAAACTAAAGATGAACACAAGATCGAAGTACAAAACATTCTGAGAAAGTATATTTTTATTCAGAGAGAAGTCGACAGATTACAAAGGCTCGAAAGCCAAATAGAACTCGTGGAAGGCACAAACGCCCAAAATAAATAAGCAAAAAGACAAATCTCTCGTCTAGGCGAGAGCAAGAGAACAAAGCTGAGAAGAGGATGGCAGAGATGTCGAAACAGAAACGAGACAACTGCGCTAAGGAGCATCGTAGCCAAACACGCGAGGGCCTAACAAACACAACCAGAGCATCACATGCATCAACAAGCTATCAAAAGAGACATCTCCCGACAACAAAAAGCCAAACCCGAGTCAACGACAGGAGAAAGACCCGACCCGACGCTGAAGCCGTCAAGATAACGGTACGACCAAAACAAACCCCCAGGTTGACATAGAGAGGCACCCACAAAGTCATACCAGAACCAGATTAAAGGGCAAATAATCGGGAGCCCTCCAAGAAGCCGAGTAAGAATACCGTGACAAAGGGAAGCAAATCCAAACGTATGCCTTGAATATCGACGTCGGATTCCATGGCAGAAAAAACTCCGTAAACACCAAGCAGGGAATGGAGAATCGGACATCTGAAAGAAAGATAAAAGAAAAGATGCTACATGACCCTCAAATGGTATTTAAAGAGAAACAGAGCAACGACTCCCAAGAGGAGTCAAAAAGGCAAGGTAGAGGCACAATTAAAAGGATCAGTCAAAGCAAGCCACAGTCACACATAAAGGTGCCAAAAAAAATAAAGAGAAAAGCAGTACCAAGCAAAGCTCAAAATATACTAAAAGACCCTGAAGGGTATGTTCGTAAACACATAAAAAGGGCAGTATACCAGCAAATGTTTGTAGTCAAAAGAGAAANAGGTGCCAAAAAAAATAAAGAGAAAAGCAGTACCAAGCAAAGCTCAAAATATACTAAAAGACCCTGAAGGGTAAGTTCGTAAACACATAAAAAGGGCAGTATACCAGCAAATGTTTGTAGTCAAAAGAGAAAACAACAACAAAGTCTATAGATTATTACGAGTCTCATCAAGAATAGGGTCGAATTAAAGAAAAGTTTCGGGGAGAGGAGGCAGACGAGCTGCACAAATCTGGCCGTTAAGTTCCCGAATTTGGTCTTCATGATGCGACGCGAGATCCGAAATAGTTTGATCACTACCTCCCCCGAGAGAACCCAACACTGATCAAGAACCGGAATGCTCAGCCCACAACAACCTTAGTTAAGTCAAACGCCGTAGCGCATCCAGATAAGTATGAACCTACGCAAAACGAGCGTCAACCAGTTTGTCTATCCTCCCAATTCACTGTTCAGACGAGGCCAAGCGCGCCCGAAAAGTTGCGAGGGAGGCACGAGCTTCCCTTTCCGATGCAAGGGACGATCTAACCCGAACTTCGGCCTTCGCCAGGAGATCTTTCAAACGTGCCACTTCCGCCTCTTTGTGATCACCCTCTCCCTCTCGACTTCAGTCGCTGCAGCTATAGCCTCAAACGTAGACACGAAATCCGTTAACATGGTCAACTCCTCTTCAAGGCAAACAGCTCGAATATCAGCCTTGGCGAGAAACCCCGTTAGTGATCCCACCTCTGCGTCTAACAGCATGACCCGGTCCTCAGGAGAGGAAGCCGCTTCCGGAAGGAGGACCCCAGATTGGGAGCTTGATCCCAGTTCCAAGTAGTGGCGAAAGCGTTTGGGCGCTAGAAGAGCAACAACCGCTCCAGAACAGATCGGACGCTTCCTAGATGAAAGGATGTCGCCAACCTCATCTTGAGGACCAGAGTCATCGGCCAGCAGCAAGCGTGAAGCAAACAAAGGAGCAATGGTCTCGACGATCTGAATAGCCAGGTGAGATTCTTCCGACTCACGCCGGACCAACTCGTTGAAATCAAAAAGCTTCCGAAAGACCGACGAGGAAAAAATAAGCAAAGAAAAAGTAGAGTTACCAAGAGGAAGCATAACGAGAAAACGTCTCTCAAAAGATTGGTAAAGCTCAAGCCAGGAGCGCGATGCAAGAGTATGAATAGGGTCCCTAAATGTCCTATAATACTCAGGTAGATTCTCCGAAGGATGAGGAAATGAAAGAAATTGAAGGAAAAGAAATTAAAGGGCGAAACGAAGGCGAGATGACGAAGAGGATATGAAATTATTACCGAAAGAGGAAGGGTTCCACCGAGTGCAATATCCAACGGGCGAATGAAGTTCTGAAGCATTATTCCTGTGCACGAAGAAAAGTTGTGGCTGCACCCCGCGATATCACCAGGCACGTCGGAAACTA
This sequence comes from Biscutella auriculata, assembly GCA_900406285.1. Lineage (NCBI taxonomy): Eukaryota > Viridiplantae > Streptophyta > Magnoliopsida > Brassicales > Brassicaceae > Biscutella > Biscutella auriculata. Next base: position 8,928 of record OVAO01001210.1, read on the forward strand.
CATCAAACAATGTTTGAGGGCTCAGCGAGAGGAAGCCATTTGACCACTGGCAATCATCGGCAATCGCCATCGAATCAAACACCCGTAGTAGCATCGACCTCAGCCTCGACGGCAAAAATAAAAAAACAGACAATTCGGCGAACTGCTGAAAGCGAGAGTTGGGAGAAGGCGATTTCCGACGTTGGCAATAGGTGATGAACAACTCAGGAAGAAGGAACCATAAACCACCGNACCCGTAGTAGCATCGACCTCAGCCTCGACGGCAAAAATAAAAAAACAGACAATTCGGCGAACTGCTGAAAGCGAGAGTTGGGAGAAGGCGATTTTCCGACGTTGGCAATAGGTGATGAACAACTCAGGAAGAAGGAACCATAAACCACCGCACATAAAGTAAGATTCGAAGAGGCAATCGAACCCTTTGGGAGGATCCCAATGTCTTTGGTCCCGAGAAGGGAGAACGATTTTAATATCTGGTGAAAAGTGACAATACTCGCGCATAGTGCGAATTGATTCGTCGGACGACCCGGAAGGTCCGATGTGAAATCCATAGTCGACAAGGTCCTGGTGTTCCATTGAACCGACACAAATGGAGAAGAAACTTTGAGTAAGAAAGGCACGATCAGAGCATAAATATATAAAAGGTGACGCAAGTAACAGATAAAGTAAGGGAATTTAGATGAATTTATAAAAGGAAAGGGGAAGAGCGATGGTCGCTTGAAAACTCAAGAGACGCGAAACTCTGCCCAAAAAGGGCACAATCAACGAAGCGCCGATTCGAATCTCGATCCAATCTTAAGGCCCAGTCGAAACTCCTTCCTCGTCCAAAGCCCGCTGAGTCAGCCCAAAGAAGAACGACCTCGACACATCAGACTTAGAAAGAGGGGGGGGCTTACTGTTGGTATTTGGATCGTACCAGAGCAAAGAAGGCCCAAGATCTGATTTGGCCCATAAATCGAAGCCCAGCGAAGGAAGGCATGATAGTCGAAGGCCTGGGAAAAGAATCTCGGTTTGAGAGTGTAAATAATAAACCAGACACTGTTTACTCTAAATAAGGAATAGTGTCGTACAAAAGAAGGGGAGAAAAAGTGATTGATTTCGCTATAGTGAAGAGAGAGAGAATACACACTTAAGATTGTAATACGAGGCTCGTCTGCGACCTCACTTGTAATCCGATCTCGCGATCTGAGCTCTTCTAGAAAGTCAATCTTAGCTCGCGACCTTGCAAACGATTGTGATATAAATGCCGATCAACTCGACACTCCTTGATCGTGAAATCTCTGTCTTCTTTACTTTCTGCTTAGTTTAGCTCGTATTTCCGTATTCCGCCCTTCGATTCAACGATAACTTCTCATCTAGCAAATTCGTCTAACTTAGCCAACTCTAACATATTTACATTCAAAACTCTTAATTCCGAGTATTTACTTTGAGCAATCTCTTTATGCTTTTTGTCTATACTAAATCTCATATTTTGACTATGTTCTAACGAATTAACACTTGGATTTACTCTTATTGTCCTTTTAATTATTTTTGGATTCAACAGTTATCATTTTTTCTTTTTGACAAAAGTTATTAGATAAGACACAAAATGTTGAAATTAAATTATTAGAGTGATCTATCCCAAATCCAAAATAAATAAAGGTTCAAATGCAATCCAAAAACTGGAAACCCTAATTCTAAAAGAAAGGTAATCTTTAGCAGAAGTCACAACGTCGTTTCAAGTTGGAATTTGTCGCTGATGAACTGCCAGAACTTGCAAAGTTAGTCGAAGGTAGTTCAAGACATCTTTCTTTGATGACTAAGTGCATGCGACGTTTCAACCAGAGGAGAAGCAGATCATTGTTGAAGAGATCCTTTCCGCCTCATCTTACTAATCAGGACCCCCCAGACAAAACAAAGATGGAGAAGATATCTTTCTGAAGACCCAAGCCTTCACCAGATAAATGAGAGCTTCACTAGTCAAGAGCCTTGTTGGCTACTAACCACCGCTGCATTATGCCTTATGCAAAATCAGTTGGATAAACAGAACTCCAAACAGTAGATCATGAAGAGGGATCGTTTCCAAACATGAACTTATTATTAGAGTGGGCGGAGAGGCCAACTTACCAAAGCTTAGATGAACATCTCGACGCCCAATCGAGAACGAGTGAACTACTAACTAAACTGGTCGCATGCAAGGTCAAAGCATCATGCCGCTAGAACTCAAACTTTTTCCACCAAGAAATAAACACTACCAAATTGAAGAAAGAGAGCCGAAGTACTGTCAGAGCTACCTATGATATGAAGAGGTTGGGCGAAACCTTCACGCGAAGCAAGAAGACATGCCCAAATGGAAGAGAAAATACCTCTACTTCTCTAGTCTTGTCGAATTTTTGTTTCCAATCTAGAAAGAAAATTTAAAGAATGACTAAGAGAAATAAGTATTGTGTTAATCTATCCACAAAACAAAAAGGAAGAAGGTAAATAAGACATTAAGACCAGCAATGGAATTAATGATAGATGTACCTAACCCAGTATTCTAAATAAGTGGGCTCAAAGGAAGCCTCAAAACCTCATTCCAAGGAGAGAAGCTTGCACCTTAAAGTGGAATGAAAATCTCGAACCAGAACATGATAAGGTCCAGGAGTACCCGAATGAAGTCTCGAGTTTCTTTCCTTCCACACATCGTATACAATCGCTTGAAGGAGAAGAGAATACATAACATTCAACTTTGGCATTGTCAAGGCCCTACGAACCCACCTGATTAAACCATTAAAGCTTAAAGACGGAGTGTGTGATAATGTACCAAAAAAGGAAGACTGGATTTGAGAGGACTAAGAGCATTGGAGGAAAAGATGATCATGAGCCCCATTCTCAATCGAGCAAAGGGGGCAAATTGGAGAGATCGGCAAACCCCACGAAATCATCATGTCTTTTGTCGCAAGTCGATCATGCATGATCACCCAAACGAGAAAAGCATGCTTTGGGATTCTCTGAGAGAACCAAATAGAGTGACTCCACCAGAGCTTCGTAGCGGACAGATTCAATGCTTCCCAAGTTAGTTTAGCCAAGAATTGAGCAAGCGGAGCACCAGGCTTACTCTTCCGTAAGAACGAATCTGAAATGACATTAGTTAAGGTAGGCAAGACAGGGATGCAAGATTGCATCAACGCACAGATCGGGTGCCTTCTCAGATGAGATCTCCAACCCAGGAATTATATAGCTTTCTTAACAGAAGAGAATCTAATAATGTCAAGCACCCTTGAACCATTAGCACCCATTATAGTAATAAGAGGACCTAAGGAGGACCAATCATCCATCCAAAAGGAAGCTAATTCCCATCTCTGATTTGACAAACGAGGAAATTTCTCGTAACAGGTCTAGCCTTCAAGATCCTCTTCCAGATCAAATTGCCTTCATTACTCAAAATTATGTCCAAAAAATGACGACCCCGTAATAAATTACTCTTCACCTAGGAAACCCATAAAGAACCACCTCTAGTAAAGAGAAGCCAAATTAATGTCAAAGTAAAAACTTTACTCCAAGGCTCCAAACGATGAAGATCGAGACCACCACTTTCCTTAGGGGGACAAACCATAGCCCATGCTATTTTACAACATGAACTAGCTTTAGGAGAACATTTCCATAAATAGGTATAACACATCTTTTCTATAGCCAATAAACAACTCTTAGGGAGAGGGAATACCGATAGCCAAAAATTTACGAGGCTATAAAGAATGAATTGAATCAATTGAAGATGACCAGCATAAGATAGAAGTTTCGTTTTCCAGGAGACAAGACGAGATTTAATCTTATCGAGAAGCGGCTGATAATTAGAGGCCATCATTTTTTGAGGGAGCAACGGTAACCCTAGGTACCTCACGGGCAGGGATCCCTGAGATAGTCTAAAACGATGAGTTATTTGAGCAGAGAGAGCTAAGTTGTTCCCATCCAAGAACAAAGAAGATTTCTGAGAGTTAAATTGAATGCCAACTGTAGTAAAACCAAGAGAAAATATCCATGATTGCCTCCAAAGAGCCTTCTGAACCATCAAAGAAGATAAGCAAATCATCTGCAAAATTCAAGTGAGTAACAAGGGGATTAGCTAGGATGATTTTATAATGTTTGAACGAGCCGCAAAGTCTAGCCGCTTAGAGAGCACATCCATTTCCAACACAAATAAAGCCTATGACAGCAGCCCCCTTGCCTTAGCTCTTTTCTACCCGGGGAAAACTCGGTTAACTCACTGTTAAAAGAAATAGAGTAATAGCAGTGGTAACACACTCTTTTATCCAATTTATGAACTGAGATGGTAAGTTGAAGGCGACAAGAACATTAAACAAGAACTCCCAATTCATATTGTCATACGCCTTAACAAAGCCCACTTGAAAATAACCACGAGTTGTAGGACCAACCTTACTAAAATCAACAACAACCTCGCTAGCTAACAAAACGTTCTCGCACAGAAAATAACCACTTACAAAGCCCACTTGATTAACTTGAACGGCCTGAGCTAAAAACAGTTTCAATCAGGAAGCAATGATATGAGAGATCACCTTGTAAATGGTATTACAATAGGAAATGGGTCGATAATCAACTAGTCTATCAGCACTAACTTTGTGGTAAAAGGATTATCATGGTAGCATTAACTCGCCTGGGCATAGTACACGAGTTAAAGAAATGCTTAACATCCTCAGTAAAATCTACTCCCACAAGTTAGGAAGGTTAAAAACAGCTTGTTTAATCTCCATAGACGAGGTTAGAGCCGAAAGCTTTACTGCTAGATCACTATCACAGCAAAACCATGAGAGGTAACGAACTAGGTCAATGGAGAACAGAACCACATCCTGATTACGACAACCAAGCAAGGCCACATGATAATCAACAACTAAACTTTTGATCTGATACAAATGATAAACCCTGACCCCACTATCGTCCAAATGAGAATGCATAACGTTTCGAGAAGCATTAGCTTCACAGACTTGTAAAAGAATCCTATATTAGCATCACCGGCTTTAAGCTAATTAACCTGAGAGTTTTGTCTATAAAATACTCCTCCGTGGCAGACCAGAACTCCTAGTCCACTTGGGCGATTTTCTCGGCTTCAAAGAGAGCAGAGGATGGCTTTGAGAGCAACTGTTGTTAACAATCTACCAAGTTATCATAAACATCCTTCGTGCGTTTCAGGATGTCACTAAGCTAGTTTTGTCCAGCGTTTTGCAAGCAATTTTAGCCGCCCTTAACCGGCAAACAAGAGTCAACATTGGAGAAGAAAAGGGCAAAACACCACCCACACATCCTTTATCAACTGAGGGTAAGAGGGATGAGTTGTGAGGAAATTAAAGAATCTGAAGGGTGATAACAAATATTTTTGCCTTCTCCTTATTGAGTTAAAGAGAAAACTAATATCTATTGAGTCAAATGTAGTATAGTGGTTTGATGGAGTCAAGTATTGGGGAAATGTCGAACCATAATTCGGGGGTTTGATTACACACAAATTCTATGGATAGAATGGCTAAGTCTAGGCGAAATAATAGAGATTGTTTTTATCACTAAACAAGTCTATTGAACAACAAGTAATGCAATTGAAACTAGAAAGTGAACTCAAGCTTGTAAAAGTCAACGAAAGCGATTTAAAGAAATATAAGGAAGAGACTAAGTGAATGTACTAAGGTTATCGACTCGGGTGATCTAGTTCTTACTCATACTACTCAATAATAACATATAAATGTTTATCCTTAATCTAGGAACTATCCGATTTAGATTAACCCAATCCCTTGGTGAAAATCCCTTTGACAAAACATGCAAGTGTACAATCCCTTGGCTAAATGCATGAATCAACAAGCAATAAACTCTAGCCCGTGCAATTACTAGATGATCCTAGCACAATCCCTTGGTTAGGCTTCAAATAGCACTAAATTGCTTCATTCGGGCATTTCATCGAACACCTTCCGGACGAAAAATGCATAAGCTCTAGAATTGTTAATTACTTCGATTTTAGCTTTAAACACAACAATAAATTGAAGATAAATAGATTCAAGGCCCTAAATAGTACGAACAAGCACTAAATCCCCCCTAATCTACCTAATTCATTCACTTAGCAAGTAAACTACTCACTAATCATCATTTCAACACAAATCACCAAATCATGAATCATAGCAAATAAAGAAAGGAAGATGAAATTGCAAGTAGAAATGATATTAGAAACTTAGAATCTTACAAAACATAAAGTAGATTAGAGAGAAATTAGGAAAACTAGAGATAAGATAAGATAATTTATAATTTAGGGTTCCTTTCTATTTATAGAAGAACCCTTCGCGAGAGATCATCCCGGTCAGGCTGACCGGGATAGATTACAAAAGAGACCGAGACCATTGGTTATGTCCGTCGATCGAGAGATGATCCCGACCTAGTAGACCAGGATGTGTCAACCGGGATGATATCTTCAGATTGATCCGTAAGAAACGTCTCGGTCTTGAGTAACCAGGACCCACACCGGGGTGATGTCATCTGTTTGGATTGGAGGGAGAATCCCGGTCTACGTGATCGGGATGACTTGATCAAGATGGCTTCATTTGCTTAATCTGTAGGATCTGTCTCGGTCTGGATTGACCGGGACTCCCACCGGGATGAATCCTCCGGTGAAGTCGTAGAGATGTGTCTTGGTCATGCTGACCAAGATTGATGGTCGGAACCTCCTTCAGGAATAGGTTCTTTTTGCTCGATTCGCCTAAGTCTCCAATTGTTGCACCTTTTGACTCAAATCTCGTCCAAACCTTGTTCTCCACTTGAAACATGCAAATGCAATGCAAATGGACACAAAGGACTCTAACTGCAAACTAAAATGAATGAAAATCAAATGAAAATGAATACTAAAAACGATTAAAAAAAACACAACATATCAAAGGGAACCCGATGATGTGAGAGATTATTACCCAAGTTTACCATACAAGGGGAATGATCAGATACTCCCGGAGCATCAAAGAGGGCTGAAGAAAGGGGAAATCTATCCATCCAAACTTCATTAGACAGAGCTCTATCAAGCTTTCGCACTATTGGGTTTTGTGGCTGCTTATTATTCCAAGTGAAAAAGCA
>OVAO01001211.1:0-15990 GCA_900406285.1 Biscutella auriculata
TGTGCTAAGGAAGGAAGAACTTTATGCTAACTTAGCTAAATGCACTTTTGGGACGGAGAACCTAGTCTTTCTTGGCTTTGTTGTGTCAGCTGAAGGCGTGATAGTGGATGATGGCAAGGTTCAAGCCATTAGAGAATGGCCAACTCCCAAGACAGTCGGTGAAGTAAGAAGCTTTCATGGCTTAGCCGTCTTCTATAGGAGATTTGTGCGAGACTTAGCACCATAGCTGCCCCTCTCACCGAAATCATCAAGAAGTCAGTAGGATTCAAGTGGGAGAAACCTCAAGAACAAGCCTTCCAAGCCTTGAAACAAAGGCTAACCAATGCACCATTACTTGTGCTACCCGATTTCTCTAAGACATTTGAAATTGAGTGTGATGCATCGGGCCTTGGAGTGGGAGTTGTCCTTATGCAAGATAGAAGGCCTATTGCTTACTTTAGTGAGAAGCTTGGAGGATCAACCTTGAACTACCCCATGTCTGACAAAGAACTATATGCACTCGTGAGGGCTCTACAAACTTGGCAACATTACCTTTGGTCGAAAGAGTTTATCATACACACGGATCATGAATTATTGAAGCACCTCAAGGGCCAACAAAAACTAAACAAGAGCATGCTAGATGGGTTCAATTCATTGAGACATTTTCCTATGTCATAGCCTATAAGCAAGGTAAAGATAATGTTGTAGCCGATACATTATCAAGGAGGTATACTCTTCTCTCTAGTTTGGATGCTAGACTCTTAGGATTTGAACAATTGAAAGATCTCTATGCTACTGACCTTGACTTTAAGAGCATCTATATCGAGTGTTTATCTCATGCTTTGGATCATTACTATATCATTTATGGCTACTTGTTTTTAAAGAATCGTTTGTGTGTACCTAATAGGTCTATCCGAGAGTTGTTGATTAGGGAAGCTCATAGTGGCAGCCTAATGGGACATTTTGGGGTAGATAAAACCATGAAGGTAACTCAAGACCATTTCTTTTGGCCACACATAAGGAAGGACGTGGAGAAGCTATGTTCTCAATGCATCAAGTGCAAACAAGACAAGGCTAAAACTCAGCCTCTCGGTGGTGTGAAGAAGGCCGAACAAGTCAAGTTGATGCATGAACAAGCTAAGGCTAATATTGAGTCCAAAACCGAGTATTACACTAAGCACGTCAACAAAAGACGCAAGGCTCAAGTCTTGAATGAAAGAGATTGGGTTTGGATTCATTTTAGGAAGGATAGGTTCCCGGAGGAAAGAGATTCCAATCTTAAGCCGAGAATAGATGGCCCTTTTCAAGTCACAAGAAGGATCAATGAGAACGCCTACCAATTGGACCTCCAAGGTAAGTATAATGTGAGTTCCACCTTCAACGTTGCTGACTTGATTTCTTTTGGTATAGGCCCCCCGGATTTGAGGATAAATCCTTTTGAAGAGGGAGGGGATGATACACGCTTGGATGGCAAGGATCCAATTATGCCCGAGGAAGAACCATCTCTCCAAGCACCAACTGGTCCCATCACTAGAGCACAAGCGAAGAGGCTTGCTGGAGCTATCATGCACGCACGGGAGGACTTGGAGATGACTTGCTACGTCTTGAAGGAAAGGGAGTCGGATGCACACATCTATCTTCTTTCGTCTTCAAGGAGCTAAACCAACATAGAGATGGTTCGGGGGTACTCTTTTACCTTCGGTGGGTTTTGTCCCAATGGGTTTTCCCACCAAGGTTTTTAATGAGGCCCATTGCACATAAACCAACTCTCAAGGTCCCAAGAGAAAGCGCTTCAACACTTAACCAATATAGTTGTTACTTTCTCCTTATGACCTTGTCGTTTTATCCTTTTTTTATTTGCGTTTTCCCCTCATTTTTAGGGCTTCCTCTCTTCCTTTAGTAGTTAAACCTTGTTGTGAGAAACCTTTTTCCTTAGCTAGCATTTTGAAATCAAAACCGAGAAGTTCTCTCTTGTTAGCTCATGCATAAATGTGTAATATGTTGTGCGATCTAAGTGCGTCATATATTAGATCTTTAGGTGTATCTAAGGATTCCTTGCCCCCTTGGTGGTCCTCTCGTTATTCCCCTTCATTCGCATCATTCCTTCGTTACCCGTCGCCCATCTCGTACCCTCACCGTTGTTCTCCTCCCTTCGCCGTCAACCGCCGGTTCTGTTCCGATCATTCTGCATCTTTTACCTCCAGAACCAACTCCACGAAGTTTCATCCCCGTCATAGTTCGTTTGTGCGAGGAAGTTTCTCAAGGAAACCCTTGTACGGCCCGGCGAGGTCGTACCGTACGTGCTCGGCGACCACCTTCGACAACCATCGACCAGATCTCACCTTTTCGTCACTCTCTCTCGACTGAACCTCATCATTTGTCACCAAAGAGAACCTCAAGCAAAGGCGTCAACTTTGGAGTTGAACCAGTCGAAGAACAAGTTCAACTTTTCCTCCGTACGCACGGCGTTCCGTACCGGCCGTACCCGACGACCCCAACTTCAACTTCATCGACTATCACTCTTCCATTCCCTTATTTCTCTCGACTGTTCTTATTTTTATATGTGATTGGTCAACAAATAACAAAGATCACATCTCTTGAACGTAGGTTTGAAAGCCATGGACGTTGAGGCCGCTTCATCCTAGCCGGCCACCGACGGATCCATCTCCAAGGGCTGTTACGCGTCACCTAGCGTGTATCATGCCACCTCTCCAATTTCTCTCACGATCCTCTCATTAATTCTCGTAATCCATTTGTGATCCACCTCCTCAATACTCAGGACGAGGAGACAACGGCCCCGCGGATCTTGAGAATCTCCTTTGCTTTCCTTTATTGCTACATCTGCAATCTCTCTCTTGAACCTCTCTTTAACTCTCGAAATCCACCCGTGATCCACCTCCTCAATCCTCCGATCGAGAAGACAACGGCCCGTCCTCATTGCTTTTGAAACATAGTAGTGCTGGAAAAATATTTGACACTTTTGTTAATGCGAATATGCACTTCCACCATCTTTCTATGTAGAGTTTTGTTCTCTCAAGAAAATCAAATTTGAATTCATGCAACACAAAAACCCATTAAAGACCTTTGAAGTTTGTAATAAGACTAGAAATTCTCGAATTCAGAGGTATGAGTATGTGTAGGTCACACAAACCGGTACCACAAACCGATTTTAAGGGAAGTGCACTAGTATTGATGTTCAGTACCGATCAGAAGGATTGATATTAAGCCAAAAGCAAGCATCAACCATCAATATCACTCATACTTGACCGGTACGAAGTCTCTGCCCAATGCTGCATACTGGTCTTTATAGCAGTCATACATGACCGGTATAACCTCCCTATAAGTCAATATTTTAAAGAGTTGACCAACGTTTTTCCTATAAACTATAAAAACCAAAAGAACCTAGTTTTTCTAGGGGAGAGAAGTAAGTTATCAAGTTTATAAGGTTTTCAAGTTTTGTAAAGACTATTTGATTTTAGTTTAGATTTGGTGTTTAATCTTAGTTTCTCTTTAATGTCTTCTTCTTCCTACTCTTAATTATTGTTTGAATCATGTTGAAAAATTCACCATCATAGAATTTTGTGGTTTCAACATAATTAGTGAGTAGTCTTTTTTGAGCTTATGGATTAAGGTAGATTAGAAATGTTTAGTGATTTCTTATGATGTTTAGAGTTTGAATTGTTTATTATCTTAAACTAATTGATGTTTTAAATGCTAAAACAAGATTGATCACCCTAAATTAGATGTTAGAAATTTTGTTTCTCGGAAGGTGTTCGACAAAATGTTCGAATAAATCTTTTAGATTGCTAAGTGCTCATTTCCAAATGATTGTGTTAGGAAACATTAATGGTTGAATATAATTGACCTTTATGCTTCTTAATTTTGTGATTTTTCAAGCGATTGTATTGATTGCATGTTGTTTCTAAATTTGTTTTCTCGATTCTATGCTCTTCCTCTACATATGTTGGTATATTTTCTCGCCAGAAATTATTAACCATTTGCACCATTTTTACGGGTTCTATTTATAGGCGTGGTTCTTCTACGATTTCTATGACGGCATCTTAACTACTACTACCATAATTCATCATAATTGGATCGTCTTCCGCGTAAAAATACCAAATTTATATCCCAACATAACCCCTTTGTTATATAAATGTCTCCAAACTATTTCGACCTCAATCGATATACGATTCTTACAACCAACCCAAGGACATACATGTTCCCGAAGTAGCTTCCTGGTTTGATGGAAGTTTCATGAAATCCCGTATTTCGTCTTCCTAATCTTGTGTCAGTTGTCAGGTTTCCAGAATTTGATGAGGTTTATCTAACCACGAACGAAAACTATCACTAGAATTATATGAAGACATTTCTAGGGATGGGCGTACGGATAATCGTTCGGGTTCGGTTAGTATCCATTTGGTTTTTGGTTTTTCGGATTGATTCTTAGAGAATCCATTCGGTTATTTTTATTTTTTGGTTCGGGCTCGGTTCGGTTCCTTGCGGGTTCGGTTCGGTTTCAGATATCCGTAAAATATATTCGGTTCCTTGTGGGTTCGGTTCGAGTTTTTTCCGGTTCGGGTTCGGTTTCTTTTTTCGGTCGGTTTATTTTGTTGACTTAAGCTTGAAGATAAAGAAGAACTAAAGAGATTAAGTTTTATCTTAATCTAGGAGAATCTAAGATTAAGATAAACATCTAAGTTTAGGAGTTATCTAGACTTAGGAGAAAAGGAAATTATTTAGTAGCTTTCCTATTAGGAATAAGAAACTTTTATCTATATAAAGGATTCAAAGTGTTAGGAATTCTTAAGAGTTTAAGATTGAGATTTGAGAGATACATTGTTGTGAGCTTTAGTTTTGAGACAAGTTTCTAAAGCTAATAAAGATAAGTTGTTCTTTATAATATACATCTTTGATCTCTTGAGATACCACAATTGGTATCAGAGCTTGAAAGAAGAATCACGATGGGAGATTTAATTGTGGCGACCGGAAAACCAAGAGAAAGCGGCTCTACGGCGATCCAATGTCCCATGTTGTCATCAACCAACTATACGATGTGGGCAATAAGAATGAGGATAGCCTTGAAGATTCACGAGGTGTGGGAGTGTGTTGAAGAGGGTTTGAACGACGTGAGAAAGAATAACGTGGCATTAGGCTTGTTGTTTCAATCAATTCCCGAAACACTCGTCCTACAACTAGGAGAACTTGACACGGCGAAAAAGGTATGGGAGGCCATAAAAGCAAAGAACGTAGGAGCTGATAGAGTTAAAGAAGCGCGGCTACAAACGCTATCAAGTGAATTCGATCGGATAAAGATGAGCGAGACAGAATTGATAGATGATTTTAGTGGAAAGCTTGCTGAGATATCGGCGAAGTCTGCGGCATTAGGTGAGCCGATTGAAGAGTCAAAACTAGTGAAGAAATTTCTCAAAAGCTTACCACGGAAAAAATACATTCACATGGTAGCATCCATCGAGCAGATGATCGAACTTAAAAGTGCAAAGTTCGTAGATGTTGTGGGGCGAATGAAAGCGTTTGAAGAACGCATACGAGATGAAGAAGAAGAAGAGAAACATGACCGAAGCAAACTTCTATATACGAATGACGAGGGACACTACAAACCAACCTGACGAGATCACAGTGATGATACACGACGAAACGATCGTGGAGGAAGAGGTTTCGCGAGAGGAAGAGGTGGCGGTCGCGGACATAGATACATGAGCAAGATTGTGTGCTATCGATGCGACAAACGTGGACACTTTGCATCAAATTGTCCAGGTCGTTTACTTAAGTTACAAGAAACCAGAGAAGACAACGAAGATGATGACACGCAAGAGGCGGAAGGTCTCATGCTACATGAAGTCGTATTTTTGAACGAAGAAAATTGCAACTTAAGTAACTATGAGGAAACCATCGGAGAAGATGATACTTGGTACCTCGACAATGGAGCTAGCAATCATATGACGGGGAATCAAAGGTACTTCACGATGATGGATGAGACGATTACCGGAAATGTGCGGTTTAGTGATGATTCAAGAATATACATAACAGGAAAAGGGAGAATAGAATTCACAGACATGAATGGAGAAGCAAGGTCAATGGAGAATGTCTATTTCATTCCTGGTTTGAAGAATTAGCCTTGGGCAAGCTACAGAATCCGGGTGTAGCGTAAGGATGAATGAAGAGAGCTTAATGGTGCATGATCGAGAGGGAAAGTTACTTCTCAAGTGTATGAGAGGTCAAAATCGATTATACAAAGTAAAGATGGGCTTAAGAAATCGAGAAAGATTACATTTAACTACACTTAGTGAATCAAGCAGGTGGCATGCAAGGTTAGCTCACATGAGTTCAGAGACATTGAAATCTATGGTACGAAAGGTGTTAGTTAGAGGGATCTCACCCATGTGTGTCGAGAAGGAGATGTGTGGGTCATGCCTCCTTGGGAAACAGACACGACAATCATTCCCACAGTCAACAAGCTATCGAGCTCATGAATCACTTCATTTGATTCATGGTGATCTTTGCCGACCGATCACACCAGTCACCCCGGGTGGAAAACGATATATCTTTGTACTCATTGATGATTATTGGAGGTATATGTGGACGATACTACTCAAGGAGAAGAGTGAAACTTTTGAAAAATTCAAGGTTTTCAAAGGCATAGTCGAACAAGAAACGGGAATGAATATAAAGAGTTTCAGAACGGATAGAGGAGGAGTATTCGTGTCTAGAGAGTTTAATTCATTATGCGAAAATTCAGGAATAAAGAGACAATTAACAGCGCCATATACACCACAACAAAATGGTGTTGTAGAAAGACGAAATCGGACGCTTCTTGAGATGACCCGGAGCATTCTAAAGCACATGTGTCTACCAAATCATCTATGGGGAGAAGCTATTAGACACTCTACTTATTTAATCAACAAAATTTCAACGAGGGTACTAAAGGATAAGACGTCGTATGAAGCTTATCATGGAAGAAAACCAAACGTTGAGCACATTCGTATTTTTGGGTGTCTTGGATATACAAAAATCGAAAAGCATAACTTGAAGAAGTTGGATGATAGATCAAAGATATTGGTGCATTTAGGTACTGAACCGGGTTCTAAGGCGTATAGATTACTTAACCCGTTGGAGAACAAAATAATAGTAAGTCGGGACGTTATCTTTGATGAGGCAAACAGATGGAGCTGGAAGAAGAGTTATGCGAACCAAGAGCTAGATGGAAGCTTCAAGTTCACACTAGGAAGTTCTGGGAATCATGGTATATATGATGAAGATGATAGTGATGAGCTATCGGGTGTTAGAAACAGAGTAAAAACAGAGGTGGTAGAGGAAGAAGATACATCGAGTCATCAAGACACCTCGGCTGGAGTGGAATCAGCGAGTGAAACGGTGTCGGTGCCGTTAATCGAGTCCGATCAGTCCTATGTTGAAACTCGGAGAAGCTCTCGTGAAAGAAAGAAGCCATCATATCTTGGAGATTATGTCTTGCTTGTGGAAGAAGCAATTGAAGTACTGTTGTTAAGTGTGAGTGGTGAGCCGATGAAGTTTGATGAAGCGAGAGATTCAATGAGTTGGATGCAAGCTTGTGAAGATGAAATTCAATCGATTGAGAAAAATAGAACTTGGAGTTTAGTCGACAAACCTGAAGGGATTATTCCAATTGGAGTAAAGTGGGTCTTTAAACTTAAACGAAACTCTGATAATAGTATTAATAAATACAAGGCGCGTTTGGTGGAAAAAGGATATGTGCAACGATTTGGGATTGATTTTGAAGAAGTATTTGCTCATGTGGCGAGAATGGAAACAATAAGACTTCTAATTAGCCTAGCTGCGACGAATGGTTGGGAGATCCATCATCTAGATGTCAAAACTGCATTCCTTCATGGTGATTTAAAGGAGACGGTGTACGTAAATCAACCAGAAGGTTTCGAAGTAAAAGGGCAGGAAGACAAGGTCTATAGACTTCATAAGGCACTCTATGGGTTAAAGCAAGCTCCACGAGCTTGGAACCACAAGTTGAACCAAGTCCTTAAGAATCTCGGATTCGAAAAATGCTCAAAGGAGCCATCGGTCTATCGAAGAGCTGAAAGTAAGAACCTTCTCATTGTGGCAATATACGTGGACGGCTTATTTGTTACGGGAACAAATGAAAAGATCATTGGGAATTTCAAGAAAGAGATGTCATCAACTTTTGAAATGAGTGATCTTGGGCGGTTGAACTATTATCTCGGCATTGAGGTATTACAACATGACGAAGGGATAACAATTAAACAACAAAGATATGCAATGAAAATACTTGAGGAAGCGGGAATGGAGAAGTGTAACCGAGTTCATGCACCGATGGAACCAAACTTAAAACTGTCTAAGTCTAAAAGGGAAGTCGATGTTGATGCTACGAAGTACAGGAAAAGGATTGGCTGCTTGCGATATCTATTGCATACTCGACCAGACATGTCATATTGTGTAGGTGTTCTTAGTCGATATATGCAAAGACCAAAAGAGTCCCATGAAGCCGCAATCAAAGTATGTCTAAGATATCTACAAGGAACTACAAGTTTTGGTTTGAACTTCGGCAAAACGAAAGAGGAAATACCGAGAGTAATAGGCTTCAACGATAGCAGTCACAATGTAGATCCCAATGATGGAAGGAGCACAACCGGCCATGTCTTCTACTTAGGAGAAAGTCCAATCACGTGGTGCTCAAGCAAGCAAGAAATCGTGGCCCTTTCGTCTTGTGAAGCAGAGTTCATGGCTGGCACTGAGGCTGCGAGACAGGCAATTTGGCTTCAAGAGCTACTATGTGAAGTCACCGGGCAAGAAAAGGAGAAGATCATAATTCGTCTTGACAATCAATCGGCAATAGCTCTTACAAAGAATCCAGTGTTTCATGGGCAAAGCAAACACATACATACGAGATACCATTTTATTAGAGAATGTGTAGAGAATGGTCAAGTGATCGTAGAACACATTCCCAGAACGCTACAACGGGCATATATTCTTACAAAAGCACTCGGAAGGATCAAGTTTGCGGAAATGAGAAAACTACTCGGAGTTCAAGATCTTGAGAAGTTGGAGTTCAAGCTTAAAGGGGAGATTGTTGACTTAAGCTTGAAGATAAAGAAGAACTAAAGAGATTAAGGTTTATCTTAATCTAGGCGAATCTAAGATTAAGATAAACATCTAAGTTTAGGAGTTATCTAGACTTAGGAGAAAAGAAAATTAGTTAGTAGCTTTCCTATTAGGAATAGGAAACCTTTATCTATATAAAGGATTCAAAGTGTTAGGAATTCTTAAGAGTTTAAGATTGAGATTTGAGAGATACATTGTTGAGAGATTTAGCTTTGAGACAAGTTTCTAAAGCTAATAAAGATAAGTTGTTCTTTATAATATACATCTTTGATCTCTTGAGATACCACATATTTGCCCAGCCCTAGACATTTCTAAAGAAAATTGAAAGAAATTTTTGGGATTTATAATGCAAGAGGAAACATACTGATAAAGTATTGGACGAAAATTAAGCGGTTGGAAAAACGATCAAAAAAGCATGTAGAAAAATCTGTCGAAAACTTGTAACAGGTATAACTCGTCTGAATGGGTCGTAATGCTGTCAGATTCCGGCAAATTTTCGGACGGATTACACTCGTTACGGGTTNCGATCAAAAAAGCATGTAGAAAAATCTGTCGAAAACTTGTAACAGGTATAACTCGTCTGAATGTGGTCGTAATGCTGTCAGATTCCGGCAAATTTTCGGACGGATTACACTCGTTACGGGTTTTCCAAAGGATAAGTTGGTTTGCATTTGGATATCATATGAGGTTAAATTTAACCCAAAGCCACTTCCTAGCTTAGCGGTTATACCATTCTTGTTCGAGAGGCTTAAGTCAATCACATTAACATCCAGTTAAATCCAAGCCTAAGATTCACTCCCAAGCTCGAGCTAACTTATATATGATGTGAATTGAATCACAGTTTTCAACATTCTCCACCTTAATTGGATATAAAACTCTGGCACATGAAACAAATCGTATCGTTCCTTTTCAAATTCAGAAACTCCAATGCGTAAACTATATATACGGTAATAAACTCGTACAAAACGCAATAGGGTGAATGGTTCAAACATACATGAAACTGTTTGTTTGTTTGTTCAATTTTTTTTCTTTTGATAAAATATTCTTTAAACTGTCAGACAAACATGATAAGAGCTATACATTTTGTGTAACCATAGTAAGTATTGGTTCCTAAAAGCAGAGATAAAACATTACGCGAGTCAAAGTAATAATTTTTTAAATGGAATCAATACAAGATACAGATAAACACATACATAGATCACTCAATACAGATATCCAAACAAGATTTGTAATACAAAAGAAAAACCCCACAAATACTTAAATGGGAATAATATTGCCAAAAAAAAAAGACACTTGAGAGTTAAGAGGCGTGAGGACTAGGAGCACGAGGAATGGGAGATCCAGGATTGACTCTGGGAAACTGAATGGAATCGTCGTCGTCATAGTACATGTAAGCAAAACCACCATGACGTGCAATATCCATTCCTTTCATCTCATCCTGCTCCGAGATCCTAAGCAGATTGAGTTTCTTGAGGATGAAGAAGAGTGTTCCCATTGTAGCACTAACCCATCCAACAATCACAAGTATTTGAACCAACTGTGCTCCCAATAGCTTCCCTCCACCACCCATAAACAACCCGTAGTGCCTTCCCGGGCTAGCGCCATAAACCTCCTTTACATACTTCTCCTTTGCAAATAGTCCTACGAATATCAACCCCCACGCGCCGCACCCTCCGTGTAGTTGTGCCGCCTCCAGGGGATCATCGTATTTTAGTAGCTCAGCAAGCTTGTTGCATCCGATAAGGACGAGGGAAGCCACAAAGCCGCAGACGATCGCTGCCCATGGCTCTACTACGGAGCAACCTGCTGTTATGGCCGCAAACCCTCCCAGTAACCCATTGCAAACGTCGGTTACATTCCAGTGCTTGGATATGAGGCGTTTTCCGAAGAGTGTTGTTAGAGCCGCAGTGCATCCCGAGAGCGTCGTTGTGACTGCAGTCCGGCCAATTCCACTCCACTGGCCATAGCTCGAACCGGAACTGTACGGAGCGAGGATCTTGGTGAAGGAACCGGGGTTAAATCCGTACCAACCGAACCACAGGAGGAACGTCCCTAAGACGACGAGCGAGGCAGAATGGCCGCGCAGAGCAATAGCATGACCACCATCCGCGAACCGCCCAATCCGAGGACCTTCGATTAAAGCACCCCATAATCCGGCAATACCACCAACCATGTGAACCACACCTGAGCCAGCAAAGTCAATGGCTCCGGTGCCAAACAACCGGTCTTCTGCACGGAAAGGACTAGCCCATCCGTCTGGAGACCAGAACCAGTGAGACACAACCGGGTAGACAAACCCGGTTAAGAAAGAAGAGTAGATCAAGTATGCTACGAACTTGGTCCTCTCTGCAATTGAACCACTTGTGATTCCAGCGGCTGCGATTGCAAATGCCCATTGATAGAGGAAGAAGGAGTAATCGTTAGTGAGAGTTGGGAAGTTCTTAAGACCAAAGTTGTGTCTTCCGATGAATCCATCAGAGGATTCACCAAAAGCAAAGGCATAACCAAAGAGATAGTAGAAGAGTCCTCCGGCTGCAGCGTCCAGGACATTGGTGAGCATGATGTTCATTGTGTTCTTAGCTCTAACGGAGCCAGCACAAAGCATAGCGAAGCCAAGCTGCATGGCGAAAACGAGATAGGCTGAGAAGAGGAGGTAAGTGTTGTCTATGGCGTAGGCTGCATCGGTGAACTTGTTGTTAACGGTGCCTAATTGACCGCAGATGTAGTTAGCCGCCGCCGTGGCATTGGGACCTAGCAGGGCGGAGAGATCCGTCGCAGAGCATGTTATAGCTCCCGACATGTTCAGAGACCTTAATTAGAGAGACAGAGAAACACGAAGAAGAAAAGATTGTCTCCTGTAAGTCTTTTAAAAGGTGGAAGAGGAGGTTTAGGGTTGACTTTTTTTATTTCGGATTGACCAATTAAATTCTTACTTAAGAAGAGAGATTATTATTTACATTTTTGTGTGAGATGACAATATTATTGAATGAGAGATGAAATCTGCCAAATCATTTTAATGACTTGAAAATTACGATCCTAATCACATACGGTCCTTGGTGATTTAGTGATTAGCATGTACTTTGCCAATATAAATAAATAAACTATTGCGTGTGTTAAATATAAAGAATATAGTTAATAAATTAATAGGAATATTTGAAAATCACAAAGATGATATCATATATATTAATCGAGGATTATTTAGCTTATGTGTCACTTATTGAGAAAATTAAGAAACATATAATTAAATAGAATTAATCAAAATATTTAAATTTTGAATATAATATTTTCTAGAATTATGTGTCATAATTTACAAGCATATGAACATATCAATATTAATTGAAGAGACATTACGCTTATGTGTCACCCATCAAGAAAATTAAATAAAAATCTATATTGTAATTCTATAATAAATCTAAAAATAAATTTTATAGAATTTATCCCCGCCTAAGACGCGATTCAAAAATCTAGTTATAATTATAATCAAGGTTACTAGAGTTCAAGGCCGAGTTCAAAACAAATATTTTTTTATTTTGAAATTAAAATTATTATTAATAACTTATATTTTGAATTATATGATATTATATATATTTTATAGGTTTTTACATTGTTTATGTTTTGATTTTGAAATTTATATGAGGATATTGAATGATATCTAATTAATTAAAATATTTGTAGGATTGATATTAATTTTAAAATATTCTTAAACTTGGTATTAATTTGAAAATATGGTTAGATTGATGAAATTTATAATGCAATAAATTATATATTTTAAAATATTATTTGATTTAATATTTATAAATGCAACTTATTATTAAAACTTTTAACCAATTATATTTACAAAAATTAATGATTTTTAAATATTATTTGAACATGATTTGTATTATGTTGTAATAAATATCGAGTGAAAATAATAAATAATAAAATTTATTTAATCTATAATCGTATATTTATGTAAAATTATTAAATCCTAACAAAATAAATAACAAATAATATTTCTCTAGAGATATTTTTGGTTAAATCGTGATATATTATTGTAGATAAATAGTATTATAAATTATTAAATCTTAAAAAATAAATAATAAAGAATATCAATCTTGAGATATTTAAAAAGACATAAAATAATATTATTGTAATGAAATATTTGTCTAGTAATTAATTAAATGATTATTATAATTTTTATTTAATATAATAGATATAAACAAAGTAAGAATGAAATTGGCTGGGTAACTCTACTTGATAATGAGGTCATTAAATGAAAATTACTTAAAACAAAAAATAGAATGAAGTTAAATTGTTGCTTAGGAGACCAATAAACAAGATATGTTCAAGTTAACCAAAAAAAAAACAACAACATGAAATGTTCAAATGTCAGATAGGGTAGGAAAATGGTTGACGAAGGAATCTTCATTTTGGTTAAAGAAGATTCGATTATAAAATGGGACCCATTGAGATTCATACTGTCACGGAAAGGGAAACTCATTCGTGCTCTGTCTTTTCGCTGAATAAAAGTTTACATTTATATTTATCTCCAATTTCTATTTCATCATTTGTTTCTTACGCAAAGGTTTTGCTAGAAACTAATATATTATTTATTAGTGAAACGATATTTATATTTATATTCACCGTATCTTGAAAAAATTGTTTGGGAGGGATTCTAGTCTCGTCGGAGATGTATAATTTCGTTCCCAGATTTTTCAATTTACCAAATTAAACAAAAAAAAATCTAAATCATATTTGTATTCTATGATTAAAATAATTCTGTATTCATATTTGTATTCTATGATATTAAAATATTTCTGAATTAATAAATAAAATATTTATGTATTCTAGGACTATATATCGATGGTAATTATATTAATATTAAGATTAGGCGTTGTTTATACGAAAATTATAATTATGATAACTTTGTAAAAGTAATAAATATAGTTTTGGCGAAGATCGAAACCGCATATGGGTTTAGAGGTAACCACGTTTGATTTTGTTGATAATTTGTGCTTACGTACGTACGTCCTTAGTTTAAACAATTTTAATGTCGTTTTAATATGTGATTCCATCAAGCAAACCTTATGATTATAATAACAATAAGTAATATTCAACTTGGCCTAATTGTAAATTTAATCATCTTAGAACACACTTGTAATCTAATATTCACTGATAGAAGAATCAATGATGAGTTCATCAAATTACAAACTATACTAAAAGAGAGTTGACACTGCGCAAAAAAATCGACAAACGCAAACTTCTTTATTTTTTATATGACCATATTTAAGTAGAAACGGTAGCTTTTAAAATCGTATAAATTAAACGTGACATCATGGATTACCACATAACACTAATTGATTATTTTATACTAATACATAATTAATTAGTGGTTAATTATGTTGCCTATAGTCAACTAAAAATTATAAAAACTTAAACTGTTTACTAAATACGAAGAGCCATATTAAGCTAGTTTGTCCATGCCATGGTACGTTAGGGCGTCTGTAACTATCCTATATGCATATTGAACCTCAATTTTTTTTTTTTTGTAAGTAATCTTTAAAACAATACACTTTGAAAATCCATTTTTTCTACTTTTTTTCAATTCTAACAATGGGTGAATTGCTTTTTTTTTTTTTTTTGCTCTCCCTCTCTCACCCAAAACAATTTTATTGAAAATTTTAATTTTCGCTTTAGATATTTTTATCAAGTCAAGAGATTTTGACTTTGCATTGCTTGCGCAGATATAGTACCATTTAAAACTGTTGCTTCCAGCTAATTCTATATACAATCTTAATGTAATTTATTAACTCTACTCTCTATTTCAAATATTTATTAGAAATTTATTATTTCAGATTCAATATTCAACGTACATATATTCTGTGTATGTATAATTTTAGAAGGTTTCGTACTCTTTAAATAAATGTACGACCTATTGGACACTGTAATTGAAAGTTTCGCACTATTTTTCTTTGTTCGGGGTAACATTTGAAAGATACGTTTAACCAAATCAAATATGAAACATCCAATTACAATTTGACATTTGCAACAGCAAAAAAAGATGATGTGTATGGAAAAAGCTAATGCAATCGCAATATCGTGATTCCATGATTCTACATTTGTCCAACCGAATCTAAAAAAAAAAGTAATTAGTTTCATATGTTTATAATATTCGTTTTAAGGAATATTCAATATAAAACTGTTACTTAGATTACTGATTTTTATTGAAAAGAAAATGGAGGATGTCAAAAATTGAGGCTACAACTATTCTGCCACTCCTTTATTGTAAAAGTATATAACAAAAATGATGTTGATTTGTATTTATATTTGGAGTCTTTTTCAATATCAAACTCATGATGAAATGATTAAATATGAGTTAAAAGTCTAAATATTTGTATGTATAGTTGATAATAATCGCTGAAATGTCATTAAACTGAAAATTACTTGTTGAAATGCTATCGTCTTTTTTAATACAATTATTTTAATAAAGAATAATGGTAAAATACGAAACTCTCTAAACAAAAGTTGAAAATTACAGAGTAAAACCTTGGTGAAGCTAGTAACCCACCCGCTTCATAAATTAATTCTGGATATAACCAGAAACATATTGGCACTACAAAAAAATACGGGAAGAGCGACTACGGAGAACGACCGAGAAGGGAGTAGCTACTGTGAGCGACCACTTGGTGACTAGGAAGCGACCAAGAATATGTCGAAACAACGCGGTGGCTAATTGAGCGACTCCTCTGGCTTGGTCGCTATGTAGTGGCTACGGAGTTACGACATGGCAGTGGTCGCTCACATAAGCGACTGGGTTGAGACGAGAGCTTGTAGTCGCTTTCCCGTGGTCGCACAAGTGGTAGCTGACTTCCAGTTGTAGCTTGGTGGTCGCTCTTTTGC
>OVAO01001213.1:0-11606 GCA_900406285.1 Biscutella auriculata
AGTGGTTGGGCCCATATTTAATTCCTTAGCCCTAGGATAAGATCAAAACCGGAACATTTAGAACTAGGACCCTTTGTCTGAAATCGATTTGCCTAATCAATTACCTGCTTTTCATTTTCTGCTTTTGTTATCTTTGATTTGTTTTCTTTTCTGCTCAATAGGATTGTTAGTGACAAACAATTGCCTATCTTTTGACTTAGACNCCACACTGATTCTCTAGCGTTCTAGTGCTTTGATTGTTAATCACTCCCGGATTAGGTTCGACATTTTAAACCTGATATATACTTCATTTGACTAGTAAGTAGGAAAAACCTTTCTACCCAGGAAAACCTGCTTATCAGGGCTCCGCTGCCGTGGCACCGTAGACCTCAATAGCCCGATCAGGGACCGGTTGTTCATCTCTAGCCATCATGTTTAGTTTAGAAAGAGGAACGATATAGGAGCCTGAAAAATAGAGCAATTATTAAAAGAGATTGAAAACCCTTATAGCAGAGTAAAAGGGGTCAGTACAAGGGGGAAGCCTGGCGAGGACACGCCTCTCGAAGGACTGGTAAAGCTCCAACCATGAACGTGTTTTATGAGCAAGAATGGGGTACGAGATTTTTCTACGACATTTTGACAAATTCACCGAAGGATGAGTGGCTGAGAGGACAAAAAAGGAATTAGAGGACAATCATTAGGAGCGCAGTAAAGAAAAGAAGAAGAGAGGGGTATTACCGAAAGCAAAAACGTTCCACCCTGCCTTGTAGCGAACAAGTGGGTCGAACCCCGAAGCGTCGTTCTGCCGAACGAAGAAGTAGTTGCGGTTCCATCCCGCGATCTCGACGTCAGTGTCCGAAACCACATCGAACCAAGACTGGGGATCTAAGGAAAGGAAGCCGCGAGACCACAAGCGATCAGTGGTGTTCGTCATCAATTCAAAGACCCACAGGATAACGTCGACCCCGACCTCGGCAGCAAGGATCAGAAAGATAACGGTCTGACGTACCACCGAAGGCGAAGCCTAAGAGAAAGCAATCTTTTGACGTTGGCAGTATGTAATGAAGAGGTTGGGAAGAGGAAACTACAGTCCACAACACGTAAAAAAGACTCGTAAAGATAGAAGAATCTTGGGGGAGACTATCAAGGCCTCTGATCTCGAGAAGGGAGTTTGATCTCCATGTCCAGAGAAGTGTGACAGTACTCACGCATGATGCGAAACGATTCGTCAGTTGACCTAGACGGCCCCACTCTGAAAAAGTAGAGGGGACGGTGGAACGACCATCGGCAACGCCTCATCCGACCATTAAGTTGTCGCAAAAAGGAATGCTCGAGAGTGTTGAAGGAGAAAAGAGAAAACAGTCTTGCGAGCAGAGTGTGTAAACGAACGAGAAAGAATGCCTCGACGTACTTAAAGAAGAGAAGGAAGAGCAATAGTCGCCGAGACATGCAAAAGACGCGACGCTCTGGCAAAGGAAAAGTAACTTCGAGGAACCGAAGAGGCATCGATTCGGATCCCGGACCAGTCTAGTAGGCCCAAGATAGGTTTTTCTCCTCGTCTAAGCCCGCACAATCGGTCTGGAGCATGCGGCCTCAATGCAACGGACTTAGAAAGAGGGGGGGGGGGGGGGGGGGGGGGGGGGGGGGGGGCGGTNACCAGATCGAAAACCGACCCAAGATCTAATTCGAACCATCAGCAACTAAATGCTAAGAGAAGATTATCCACTAAGGAGAAGACTTCGCGGGCCCAGAAGAGAGCAAGGCCCACGAGCACACGTACTAGAGATGCTTAAAATCTGGTTCGAAAGTGCGATAATAAATCGAACACGGTTCTCTATAAATGAGGAACGGTGTCATACGCGCAAGAGGAGGAAAAAATGCAAGTGAGTTCGCTATAGTAGAGTGTGGGTAGAGACTAGAGACTGTTTATTTTGAGGCTCGCAATTGACCTCGATTGTAATCCGATCTCGCGATTCGAGCTCGACTAAACGTCGAACGTAGCTCGTGACCTCGTAGACAATTATTGATATAAAACGCCGACCAACTCGATTCCCCTTGAGTGCGAACCCTCTATCTTCTTTACTTTATGCTTTATTTACGCGCATTTACCTACTCGCACTGACCTTTCCGCACTTCGTTGACATTAACTCTCATCTCGTGAAGTCATTTTACTTAACTTGCAACCAACCACTAACACCTTTACATTTTCGCCCTTACATTTCCAAAATTTACTTTGAGCAATCTCATTTATGCTTTTGGTTTATATTAACCCTAATATTTCGCATGTGTTCTAACCGAACTAACACTTGGATTATATCTTATTTTCTTTGTGAGTATTTCAGGGACTAACATTTACGTATCAATTGGAATGTGAGCAGTTTTCGACCCGCCACATGGCACCAAAGAAGACACGGATTGTATGTCACACTAGGGAACCGATATGAAGAAGATGAAGAAGGAGCTGGAGAAGCTTAACATTTTGGAAAGCATGGAGAAAATAATGATGGAGGAGGATCTCAGGGTTTCAAAGGCTAAGTTCCCTCAACAAGAAGAAGCTTTTGCATCGGCCTCATGTATGGCGTTGAGATCATAAAAAGATGGGTTATTATCTCAGAAATACTTAATCTGATCGTTTCTCAACAATAGGCATTCTCATGTAACAACAACAGACCTCTTATTTGTCGTATTGAGATTCCTATTTTTTTTTGAAATTTTAAATTTATTCACAACAACAAAAAAATGTACAAAGAGTTTGAGCATGAAGGCATGAAAAGGATGGAAAAAACAAACAAAAAGAGATAAGCTCCTAGCCATCCTAGAAAGCGAGAACATCACTTTTGTCTCATTAAAATCCCTTCTAGAAAACCAATTGAGATAAAACTAGAGTAGGGAAAAAAATACAAGAATTATGCTCACCTAGGAAGGCTCAACTAGAGTTTCCCCATCTTTGACAAAGGCTCGAGAGCCGATGCGGAGGAAGGTAGGGCAAGGAGAGTAGACACGTGGCGATGAATTTTCTGAGGAGGTTTGTGAGAGTGGTGGCCGGCTTGGGGGGGAGGGGGTTGTTGTGGCGCCGGTCATTCCTCTCCTTCCAGAGATAATAAAGCTTTGCATGGAAGCAAATCTTTAGTAGGGCGATGTCCTCCGCTGAGTTGGTCGACATGGTAATCGTCTCAATAATGCTGGTCCAATCTGTTGAGGTCGTGGTACCTAGGAAGCGGCGACAAAGGCCAGTCCACACTTGAGCCGAGAATGTACAAGAGAAAAATAGGTGATCTCTACTCTCCTCCGGATCATCACAGAACGTGCATCTCTGAGTTATCCCCCATGCTCGCATTCGGGTACTTGTGGATAAACGTTCCATTAAAGCAAGCCAAACCATAGAGGAAAAACAAGGAATACCTTGTTTAAACCAAATTAGACTCGACCCAGGGAAAGGCGGGCGTTGCTGCCGGATTTGACGCTAAGTGTAGCTGGAGCTAAAGACATTTTTGTATGTATCCTCGGTTGATCTCCACAACGGGATATCTGGAGTAGAATCCTCGGTTGGCGGAGTTAGATGCCTTATTTCCGTTAGAACCATAGCAAGAGTAGGATCACGCGTTCGCCTGAAGGTGAAGCACCGCCGGACACTGCAACAGAGATAGCCAAATGGATGGGAATGCCGAGATGAGTGATCGCCGAGGCGCCAACTCTATCCAGGATATTTTCCTGAATCATCCAAACATCTGATCAGAACCGCGCCGTCTCCCCTGCCCCTAACTTGTAGCGGAAAAAAGGCTGGCCGTGGAGCAGAGACTCAATAATCAATGCCATATCCAAGAGCCCACAAAGGAGCCTGAGTTCCTTGGTGGAACTTCCAAAAATCTATGCTCACGGATCAAAAACTGCAGCGTCCAAGCGACCCACAACGAACGGTGAGATGAGATTAGACGCCAAATGAGAGCCTGCGCAAATACTCGTGAGGTATTGTAGAGGCTCTGGAGACCCAAACCACCTTCCGAACAAGGATAAAAAAGATCTGTCCACTTCACTTTTAAGATTCCTATTATTGATGGTGAACAAGTGGAAAGTTGGGTATTACGTGGAACAATATTTCGAACTAGGTAATTTTTCGGTGTGGAAAAACTCCAGGTAGTGAGGATGTGCTTTGATGGGGAGGTGTTGTTCTAGTATAGATGGGAGAGGGATCGAAATCCGGTTTTGAGTTGGGAACATATGAGAGTACGAGTGTTAGATGATATCTCACCTACTAGTGATTCTACTCCGAGAGAACCAGTACTCATTAAGAGCAAGAATCTTTACCCCAACCACTCCTATTGATTAAAAGAGTGGAGTAAAGGTTGGGTGCTTTGGATGAAGGGGGTGAATATCGAACCAAATCGGGGCGCAACTAGTTCAATTAGCCTATGAAGAGCCTAACTAGTATAAGTGAATTCAGGGTTGATATTGTCACTAACAAGCTTAAGTAGAAACGATTAATAGCATGATTGTAAAGTCGATTGCAGTAAGAAAACTAAAGGAAAGAGAAAAAACCTTATAACAATAAGGAAATCCTAAGCAAATGGATTAAAAGACAAATTTGATGATTAAGTTCAGGAAGGCGATGCTCATTTCTAACAGTTCAATGTATGTCTTAAGTCTAGGAATACCAAGCCTAGATCAATGATCCCTATCCTAAGCATGATTTACACAATCTCTTGTCTAAATTCATGATTAGAAAGCATTAACAATAATTCCATTCCGATGAAAAAAAAACAACAATTCCATTCAACTACCAAACAATCCCAACACATTCTCATGGGAAGAACTCATTTAACATGGATTTGCTTCATTCTAGCATTCCATCAACACTTCTCAAGTGATAAATCGCAAAAGATCAAGAAATAGGGTGATCAATCCTACTCAAGCACTAAGAACAACAATTACATGAAGACCATGGAAGAACTAAACCCCAAACATCAAGATCCATTCCCTAATCACCAAATTTCCTCACTCAATTCACTTATAAAGGAGGCTACTCACAAACCATTACTAAAGCACAAAATCTCATGGGGATTCATGCTCAAGCATGATCAAAGATCTAAAACAAAAGCTTAACAAGATAGAAATGAAGAAGAGATGAAAATAAACTTCAAATTGCCCTTACAATCCAAAATCTCTTGGTGGTGCATCATATATTGTTACATTCATTGACGATCATTCTAGAAAGTTGTGGGTTTTCATGATGAAGACTAAGGATCAGGTTTTGAGATATTTGAAGGAATTCGTGGCGATAATGTTGGAGAATATTTTGGACCATTTGATGCTTATTGTAGAGATCATGGTATTAGACATTAGAAGACGCCACCCCAGACTCCACAGTTGAATGGGTTGGCTGAGAGAATGAACCAGACAATTTTTTAGAGGTTTAGATGTTTGATTTCATGGTCAGGCTTGGCAATGCTTTCTGGGTAGAGGCTTTGAGCATGGTTGTTCATGTGCTAAATTTATCACCAAGTGCTCCATTGGAGGGTGATATTCCAGAGAGGGTTTGGACCGGTAAGGGCGTCTCTTATGGTCATTTGAGGGTTTTTGGGTGCAAGGCTTTTGTGCACATTCCCAAAGATGAGAGGTCAAAGCTTGAAATAAAGTCGCGACAATGTGAGTTCATTGGTTATGGTCAAGATGAGTTTGGATACAAATTTTATGATCTTGTTGAGAAGAAGTTTATTAGAAGCAGGGATATTGTGTTCATGGAAGACAAAACAATTAAGGACATTGAGAAGTCAGGAAATGTAGCTCAAAGTGTTGTCTAGGTTCTTTAGGAAATCCAACGGTGAGTTCTTCTCGGTTTGAGCTGAAATTTTGCAGAGGTGTTGTTGACTCATTCATCTAAGATTTGTACAATGGGATCAAGATATGGTGGCCGAAATCTTAGTGAGATTGAAGTCGTTTGTTACTGCACTTTTCAAAGCTCTTGTATTACACTTTATTTGAGTTCTTGTGTTGGTCGTGTTCTTTAAACAAGGAGTGGTTTTAACTCGGATTCATTTGATATAGTGGATTATGGAGTGGATTACAGTCTCGTGGTTTTTACTCCTCTCATTAAAGGGGTTTTCCACGTAAAAATTTTGTTGTCTCATTTACAGATTTTTGAGTCGTATCTACGCACATAACCCTGTGGTGAAAACTTTAGTTTGTTGTACATTTATTCGCCGTTTCTCCAACACTTGAAGCATCAATGTTGATAGTTATTTCCCATGCTCCTTGAAGAGGAGGAATGTTATCAGAGATTGGACTGACAGAAGAAGTTTTTGTTGCTAGTACTAAAAATGAGAGACCACTAGCAGGGGTTTCTTTTTCAAAGCTCTCGGGGAAAGGTATT
Source organism: Biscutella auriculata (assembly GCA_900406285.1). NCBI lineage: Eukaryota > Viridiplantae > Streptophyta > Magnoliopsida > Brassicales > Brassicaceae > Biscutella > Biscutella auriculata. The sequence continues at coordinate 6,347 of OVAO01001213.1, forward strand.
GTTAGTGAAACCCAACAACTACTAGAGATGTTGATGTACCCTTCACCGAGATCCCGTTTAATGAGTTGGTGCTTTCCAAAGGGAAGACTCTTTAGAATTTGCATCCACGACAACTAAGGGAGAGGTTGTCGGTAGTGAAAAATTAAGTTTTGTAGACCATCAACTCTTACTAGGCCAACGAGGATTTGGTGGTGGAGCTTCATCAATGGCGGCAAGATCTGTCAGCGACTAGATTCGTCGGTGGCGAGGACACATGTGTTCTAGTGCTTGATGGAGGAGATGCATCAGAAATTGAGGCTTTCCGATTCATGATAAGAAGATAAAGGGATTCAAGAAATTGTTGAGCTAGATAGCCAGCGACGAGACGAGACCGAATCTCGTGCTCGTGAAGAGCGACATTTCGAACGTCGTCGAGAACGATTGAAAAAGACGACAGAGAGTTAGGTTATAAAGAGAATAAAAATGACTTTTCTTTCACTGATAATATTACACAAAAAGAGAACATAAACATACATGCGGAAGAAAACCTCCGAGTATAAAATCTGTCAGATATAGAATATCTCCATAGGCAAAAGATCTAACAACGAAAAACAAACAACAAGATCCAAAGATTTAAAAATTTAACAATCTAATTGCAAAAACAAATCTCCTTATTTAAACCAAATTTCTTGTCTCCCTTTTATATTAGAAGACTTCATCAGAGAGAACAAATACTCTTTATAATAGCATGATGAAAGAAACTCATAAGAAATCTAAAATCCATCGGAACTAAGTCGATTGTACGATTGACTGGAAAGAGGAATGAAGAGTCTTGCAGATCTTGTCTAGATTGAGAGTTGATTCGCATGGAGAAACCTAAAAATATGACGCTCATCACCAAATCACAAACCGAAAAAGGAAGGTTAATGAACGAAGGTGAAAACTTTAGAAATTTGAGAGGAAGAAAAAAGTGTTCTTGTAACAAATTAAAAAATTAAAACTCTAAATCTAGTCGGATAAGAAATGACTATTTATAGCTATTACCTTAACACCAAAAAAAAAGAGTTCGACTCAATATTTTTATTTATGTCCTAGTTAATCTTGATTCGATATTAAAAATTAGTACAAAAAGCAAAAACAAAAACCAAACTCATACATGACTGTCAAAAATTCTAGCAATCGATCGAAGGTAAGATATGATTTTTTTTTCTTTGAGAGAAGAGAGAGGATAATATCGAGAATAGAGAGAAAGTTTTTTTTTTAACACTAATAGTATTATATATAAGAAGGAACAATTATACAGACCAAAAAACAGAGCAAAGGGAATTTACAACAAAACATCAAAAAGATCAAAAACAGTTATGAGAAAGATGGATGTCTCCGAGCATATTTGATCTTAACCATAAGGGAGATTCAGCTGATATATACGAGCGATGTCTGTAATCTCTCACCACGCTCTGAGAAATCTTCCTCGCAATCAAATTAGCTGATTTAGCGATAGTAGACATAGCAATTCGATCAAAAGCAGCAGACGTTTTCCGAATTTTGTCCAAGCAGTTGCGGAATCGAGGCCAATCTTTTGGATTGTTTAAAATGACCAAAGCATTCCGACAATCGGTTTCCACATGAACGGAACGAACATGAATGTTGTATAAGCTCTCCAATGCCCAAGACAAACCAAAAAATTCTGCTTCCAAACGAGAAGACTTTGGTAACAACATATCTCTAGCATGAAATTTAACATGACCTCTATGATCTCTTACAATCCAAGAAGCTCCACACATTGAATTACTATCAATCCAGGAAGTACTAACATTGCATTTCAAAGAACCTGGAGGAGGTGCAGACCAAGAGGAGATTAAATTTGAAGTTCCTTCATTCCTGCAAACTGGAACTAATATATCAGAATTGCAATCTAGCCACATAAGAGCTTCTTGCTTTGACTTCTCCACAATTAAGTCCATATTTACTTGGGCTCCTCTGAATATAACAGCATTTCTATTCTTCCAAATATACCATAGAATCCAAGGTATAGCTTGCCTCATTTCAAAATCCAAAGAATCATTCTCTATAATCTTGAAAAGGAAGCCGAAGTTGACTGAAATTGAATCCGAGTAACCAGTTGAAGGAGATGGTATATGAGCTAGAGCAAAAGCTTGACGTGTTATTGTACATTGAAAAAGCAAATGAGAGATCGTCTCCAATCCATTGCCACATAACTGACAGTTAGGATCAATGGAAATGGATCTAGAGATTAAACGGTCTGCTACACATAATGCACCAGATAGAGCACGCCAAAGAAACATCCTGATTTTAGGAGATGTCTTCAGCTTCCAGATTTTCCTTTTCTCCAAAATAGGACCAAAACTCTGATCAGAGAAACATCTTCTTTGAGATAGCCAATAACCACTTTTAACAGTGTAAATACCGTTGAGATTATGAAGCCAAATATAACTATCTGAGATGTTCCAATCAGGGATTATCGAAAGAATAGCTGAAACATCTTGATAAACAAAGAGCTCCTGTAGTTTAGAAACATTATATTGGAAATTAGAGTCTAGCATATTTGATACCTTAAGAGAAGGATCAAACGGAACATTCTTTGGTAAAGGTATTCTCGGATCAGTATCAGAAAGCCAGTTCTCTGACCAAATCAATGTATCTTGACTATTTCCAATTGATTTGATCAGCCCTTTCTGCAATAATTTTTTTACCAAAAAGTAGACTTCTTCAGCCATAAGAAGGACGAGAACCATTTCTTGCTGCTAAGAACTTGCCATTCTTGAAATATCTTTCCTTGTAGATCCTAGACAGTAAGGAATTGGGAAGAGTAAGAACTCTCCAAGCTTGTTTACTGAGCAAAGCTTGATTGAAAGAGTGAATGTCTCTAAAACCAAGACCTCCATCTTTCATAGCATAGCCTAATCTTTTCCAGGATATCCAGTGTATTTTCCTCAAGTTTTCTGATTCATTCCACCAAAAACTAGCAATAGCAGAGGAAATCTTGGAGCATTGATGCTTTGTTAACCGAAAACAAGACATCGCATAGATGGGAAGAGCTAAGGCTATATATTTGATCAAAACCTCCTTGGCTCCTAAAGATAAAGTTTTATAATACCAAGTTGAAAGTCTGTTACTCAGCTTGTCAGTGATAAATGCCAATAACTGCTTTTTAGAACCGCTGAAGCATTCAGGCAATCCCAAATATGGTGAAGCACCTCCTTCATTATCTATTCTTGTCATCAAATGAAGAATATGTCTAGACATTTGATCAATCTCAGCTCCAAAAGTGATGGAAGATTTGTGATAATTGATCAGTTGACCTGATGATAGACTATAATCTTTCAGACAGTTCATAATTTCTGAAACTTCTCTCAGCGAGGCTTTGCATAGAAAAAGACTATCATCAGCATACAAAAGATGTTGAAAAGAAGGACCATTTCTTGATACTCTCAATCCTGATATACGACCTTGATTCTCAGCTTGATTCATGATATGAACTAAGACTTCAGCACATAATATGAAGAGAAAAGAGGAGATCGGATCACCTTGTCGAATTCCACGACTTGGCTTAATACAACCATAAGATGAACCATAGACAAGGATTGTGTATGTAACTGATTGTACACAAACCATAATCCAGTTTATCCAAGAAGGATGGAAACCAAATCTGACAAGGACATTCTTCAAAAAGATCCATTCAACTCTGTCAAAAGCCTCTGACATGTCCATCTTTAAGGCCAAATAAGAAGATTTACAAGCTGAATTGGTCTTGAGAGCATAAATAAGCTCGTGAGCAATAAGAAAATTGTCTGAGATGCTTCTTCCTGAGACAAAAGCACCTTGAGTTTCAGAGATGAGACTTGGTAGAATCAGCTTCAAACGGGCAGCCAAGATTTTAGAAATGACTTTGTAAAATACCGAGCATAAACTAATTGGTCTAAAGTCTCTCATGTTGCATGATGACTCTTTCTTAGGAATTAAGCAGATTTGAGTGAAGTTCCAATCAGAAGGAAAGGATCCTGAAGAAAAGAATCTCTGAACTGCAGGAATCAGTGTTGGAGATATGATCATCCAATAGGATTGCAGAAACTGACCTGTCATACCATCTGCTCCAGGAGAGCTGCCAGCTTTGATCCCAAAAACAGCTTTTTGAATCTCCTCTGAAGACACAGGGTGAATGAGCATTTGATTCATTTCATCAGAAACTCTAGGAGCAAAATTCTGAAAAACTATATCTGAAACAGCTACATCAGAGGAAGTGAATATCTTCTGATAATACTGAACCACAATAGAGCCTTTCTTCCTTTCTTCAAAATGTTGATGACCTTCTTCATCCATTAAAGATGGAATAAAGTTCTTGAGTTTCCTTGTCTTTACAGAAGAATGAAAATAACGAGTGTTTTTATCTCCCGCCTGCAGCCATTTCTCACGGCTCTTTTGCTGCCAATAAACTTCTTCTGCTCTAAAGGCAACTGATAAATCGTTCTTAAGATTATAGAGAACTGATTGAGAAGGAGAAGATTTGCTTTGTTCTGCTTCCAGACTAGTTCTAAGATCTTTGATATTAACTTCAGAATTTGACTTGGTGGTTTTCTTCCAATGAGATAAAGTTGATCGACAATGCTGCACTCTGTCCATTATTGTCGTAGAATCAGATTCACCAACATGAGACCAATTAGAAGAGATTATATTAGTAACCTCCTGATTGTTGATCCAACGTTTATCAAAAGAGAAATGGCCTTTTCTATAAAGCAATTCTCTTGTAAATGATAAATATAGAGGTCTATGATTTGATCCTAACATCTCCATATAAGAAAGTTGAATCCTAGGAAAGTCAGTGAAACATTTCTCATTGCCAAACGCTTTGTCTAAGCAGCATTGAATCCAATTCCCATTACGCCAACGCCCCATGAGAATTTATTGCCAAAGCTATTTATAGGTTTGATTCTACAAGCTTGAATCATGTTACGAAAATCATAGAAAAAGCTTCCATTCTAGGAGGACCACCTATCTTCTCATCATTACTTGACAGTTCATTAAAGTCACCTACTAGAATCCAGCTATCATCTCTATCAATTCCCAACCGAGAAAGTTGTTCCCAAACATAGTTTCTTGCATTCCTTAAAGGAACTCCATAAACAAAAGTTATAAAAAAAGGTTGAAGATCCAAGCTTAACTTTTACATCTATGATTCTAGAATCAGCATGAAGAACTTCTACATTGTACATGTCCTTCCAAAACAAAGATAAACCACCGCTGAGACCAGAAGGATCAACAA
>OVAO01001214.1:0-15979 GCA_900406285.1 Biscutella auriculata
GGTTTTGGTACAAAATGGGGAATTATGGGTGGGGATAAATTAATTGGCGATGGGGAGAGAGTGAGTGAGGAGAGAGGGTGTAATTTTAATTGTTTTATTATTTTTGTTTTTGTTTTATTATTTTTATTTTTCTTTTGTTATTATTTTAATGAGAAATAAAGGAAGGAATGGTAAAAGTGAGATTGGTAATATATAGAATGTATTAGAGAATAAGAATGTAGTTGAGAATGAAGAGATGTAATTGAGATGAAAATAGATTAATCCAATGCATATAGATTCAGTGTTGTTGTTGTGAAGGATTTAAAGAGCCTAAGTAGTTTTGTATTGAAGTAATTTTGGAATGAAATTTGTTTGCGTAATATCCGCTAGTGTGCATCTGGTGCTGTGCAATGTCAGATACTTGATATGACCTTTCCAGGAGTTGTACCAATGCACAAGGTAATTCATTGATTATCATATACATTTACCTTTTTAATCATTTTTCGCACACATCTTTAGTTTTTTTCTTCTTCTTCTTCTTCAAAAGGTTAATTTTGATGCCAAGAAGGAGTATGAGATGATACTGAACTACAAGGTCCTTCAAGATGTATACAACAAGCTGAAAATCACCAAGGTAAACTCAGATCACACTATAAAGATCACTCACCTTACCTTTCATGTGGTCTTACTGAGAAAAATACCTCAGCCATTGGAAATTAACAGGCTTGTCAAAGGTCGACCGCTGGATAACTTGGAGTTTCTGCAATGGCTCAAACGTTTCTGCGATTCCATAAACGGTGGCATTATGAATGAGTACGTAAATTACAGAGATTGTTACCCTTTTTTCATTTATCTTGTTAAAAGAACCGATTGGTTTCTTATAGGAACTATAATCCAGTGGAACGAAGATCTAGAGGTGGTAAAGAGAGGAGTGTGAAAGGAGGATGCAATAAGATTTCAAAGTCACCCAAAGCCTCAGGTTTTACCTGAAAAAAGAAACAGATATCTTGTGTCAAACAATTATAATTCTTTTGTATATCTTTCTAAACATCGTTTGGAATCATAATTCTCAGGGCTCAAGCCACCAAAATCAGCTGAAGTGCAGGCTTTGACGAAGGAGGTAACATTGTCTCATATCAGTATTTGTCATATATATATATATATATGTATGTTAAAGATACTAAACTTAAAAGTTGATGTGTTTTGTCTTCTATGATACAACAGCTAACAGATCTCAAGATCTCTGTTGATCTCTTGGAAAAAGAAAGAGACTTTTACTTCTCCAAGCTCAGGGATATAGAGATACTTTGCCAAACTCCTGAACTAGAGGATCTTCCGGTAAACTGATAATGAACACCACATTTCATCAGCGAGCACATTTAGTGTTTTTGAATCTGATATATAATCTTTGGAATGCAGATAGTGGAAACAGTGAAGAAGATACTGTATTCAACTGATGCAAATGAATCTGCTCTAGAAGACGCTCAAGACTACTTAAACCACTCCCTAGGAGTTGAAGCTGAAGACCAAGGAAATGGAGAACAACTTGAAGAAGAAGAAGAACAGACTCAAACAAGCCTAAGTTCTGACTATGAAAAATGATTACTAGAAGAAACTTCAGAGTGACAAATTGAAGATTAATGAGCTTCTATTAGGAAGCTTTTGTTTGAGAACAATGATTCAAAACTAAAACTCTATTCTAATTTCTTTGACCCCAGAGTGAGAACAAGTGTCGGGCTTCTTTTTTTTTTTTCTTCCCTATTGAATCATAAGATTATTAAGGTAAAGAAGGTCCAAGCCAGAGGAAACCAAACCAGAACTGGTTAGTATGATATAAATCCACAAATAAATGAAATGCTCTCTCTTTTATCCAACACATTGATGAATAGGTGAGATGTTGATTTTGCTGAAAGAGGTTAAGAAAACACTCTACTCTTTGCCACCTTCTTGGCTTCAGCTTCACTCAAATACCTAACTCCGTTCTCACGTAACCATTTGCTGCCTCTGCTCAAACCGTCCTTCACTTGTTTCTCCTTCATCTTCAGCAATGTAAGACCCTCACTTAGTTTAGGGAAGAAACCTTCAGGTCTTACGCACCATGTTCTGAAAACTCCATATAGAACCTCCATGTCCTCTTTAAACCTATCGACTCCATCATTAGAAAACTTCGCATTCGCCATCAAGATGTTGTTGAAGAACAACTTGTCTATCTCTGAGGCTAGACTCCTCCACATAGCTGTAAAGTCGGCTTTATTTAGATTTTCCTCTATTATTGATGTTTTCCCTTGCAAGTAGTCTAGAGCCCCAACTAGTGCCCTCGACACCCTCCACTCATTGTCTCTCTTCTCCTGCCATTGCTTTCTGTTTTTTATGTAGTCTCGAGTTCGAGCATCAAAGCCTCTCAAAATCACCACACACAACTTGTTTATCCACTCTACCCGGAACTTCTCAAGCTTCTCAAATTCTTCCCCAAAAATACCCTCGGAAGGTTCTGTATAGTTCGCTAGCCCTGGAACTTCTTGTGTTTTGTGCTGTCCAGTTCCCATTTCCAGGAAAAACACATCCTCACACCATTCTTCCAATACTGATTCAATGTAGTGACCGGCATTGATAGCGTTTGAGACCTTGATCAGGTCGTTATTTTCTGTTAAAGCAGTTAGCCCTTCCGCTTCTTGGCACCTGAAAAGGAGGCTATCCAAGAACTTCTGGATTGTTGGTGAGGCTGCAAGTCTCAAGAACCTTGCCCTCAAATAAATGGCTGGCACTGATTTGGATCGTTCGATCATTGAAGACAAGTGCTGCAGAAATATGCTGGAAAGAATTGGTGGTCTGTAAACGTTGGTACTAGATACAAGTTCGTCTTGGACCTTCACTGTCCAATTTTTCTCATTATCAATCTCTACCTTGAATTTGACGAGCCTCTCATCTAGCTCTATCTCTGCCCATAAATCGAGCCAATCAGGTCTGTCACAGAAAACCGAAAGAGAGGAAATTCTGAGAAGATTCCCATCTTCTTGAAGCGAAAGTATTCCTGATTGTGATACCAGAGATTGAACTCGCTTATCAAAAGAGATCATCAGGTCAATGAGATGGAGCCATGAAACCCTGGCCTCAGAACGAAGATCAGTTTCGCTTACTTCATTTAGCTGACCAATATATGTAGGGAATACCTCTTTCACCAAGTACAAAGACAGTGAGCTGACCATTGCGGAAACCCACTCCTCACGGCAACTGTACCCAGCTAGTTTTGCTTCATCAACTAGCGGTTGTAACAACTCATCCATAGAATCCACATAGTCCCTTGTGATTTTATACACAAGGGCAAAAATGAATTCAGGCTTATCGCTCCACTTTGTAAAATGTCGCTGAGATGCAACTGTCAGAGGGTTGACGAGCTCTTCAATAGCCCAGAGTGGCTGGTGGAAAAGAACATTTTCTCCCTTATGGCTCCCAAGCTGCCGCAACTTCCTTTGCAACTGCAACCCCTGCAGGCTACACAGGGCATGGAAATTTCCACAGTATTGACTTTTAAGGTTCCCTTCCATGTTGAAAAGCGGATTTTGTACATCGTCTGACTTCGAATCAAGGGTCGCTGAAGTTAGGGTAGAAAGCTGAGGTGGCCATCCAAGAGAAGAAAGCAATGCTCTGTAATCAGCAATTGCTTGAGGTCTCAGCATAGCCAAAGCTCTATCTACTCTGTGATCAACTGCAGAAACAAGACGTGCCCACCGAGGATTTCTCCTTGCCACTAAAGTCAATATATCTTCTGTGGTTTTAAGTGTTTTGATAGCATGAAGACGCACTTCCTGAGGTCAAAAAAATTTAGAACATTGATACACAGAGTCTAATGCTTTATACAGAACACTCTAGCTGAAGATTGTGTGCTTACTTCAAAACTATTTGACCGAGATGTTATCGAGTTTTTATTCAAAGAATACATCACAGCATCCTCGATATCACCCACTAGAGTGTCAAGTTTTAGTGCAGTCTCTGAAACATAGAGAAACACCTTGAAAGGTTGAAAGCAACTAATGGAACAAAATGAACACTACAGTAACCAAACTAAGAAGGAAGATGGAAAGCACCAAATTTGGGTGATAGTCTTGACCATCTTATCTCGAACCAACCCATCAAAAACACAGAAATCGCAACATAGACTCATCTTTCCATCGATTCCACACTTACCAGCATAAGCCCGGACAGATTCAACTTGTGCGACTTCCTTTGCCAATGATGGAAGCTCCTCCCCAGCTACATGATCCGTCGTCTCCTCCACTTGCTTGCTATCTGAATGAATAAAGACAAGAAAACGATTCTCAGTTTTAAGCGAGAATGTATCATATATTATGTAGGTAACAAAGGGCACAATTTCTCCAGAATTGCAACAAATTTCCACCAGCAGAGAATGAATTTTCATCTTCGACTATAACAATACGCTATTCAAATAAATCGTTGATGAAATCATACGAACCTGAACGCGGAACGGAGGTAGAAGAAGAGAGATCAGCCAACTTGGAATTAACTCCGAAAAATAAACCACCGACTCGATCAGAAAACGAAGCGTAAGAAGCAAGACTGGACTCTAGCTGACGGTTCAGCCCGACCAATCTCTGATCCAATTCGGAAATCTCATTACGCAACTCGGAAACAAGACCCCGAGACTGGAAGATGTCACTGGCGTATCTGAACCTGTCATCTAGGAAGCTAAAGAGCGAAGCGGAGAAGCTCGAAACCTGAGGAAGTGGTTTGATTGCGTCCATTCGCTGTTCGTCGTGGCCTCAATTTCATTGAGATCAATGAGAGAATTCGTTAGCAAGAGGATACTGAGTCATTGACTCGGAGTTTGTAAACGAGTGGAGAGTTTCGGGTAACTCGTACAAATGGGCAATAGTTAAGCCCATATAGTAGTCCAAAAGAGTGCCTTATGATTTCAAGTGTTGCCTTAATCTTGAGTTTTTTTTTAAAGGTAGGTTACAGGTGGGTTCTATTCACCATTTTGTGGGCTACAAGCGAGTCTCGTTCGCCATATTAAGTTCATTCTAGGACTGAGGAGGGTCGAACTCTCGGGGTGAAGAGAGACGACACAACGCTTTACCGTTGCGCTAAAGGCGCTTCTCGCCTTAATCTTGAGTTTAGTCCGTTTCTTTGTTTGTTTGGCTTTGTTTAGTGTTTAAATTCTTAAAAGTTCGTTTTATTTTTCAGAGATTTCATATTGACTATACTATACCTATACTTATTTATGTATTTTGTATATACATTTAATTAATGTTGTGTTGGCAAAGCCAACTTCTTAGGTTGGGAAAAGAATGAAAATCATTCATATTCGTGGAAAGAATACTATTATTTATTTCTTCCCTGATAACAAAATTAACTAGATATTACAAAACTAAAATGTAGCAAGTTTGTAGTTAAAGAAGGTACATGTGCATAAAACCGAAATTTGTAGTCATTTGATCCGCTACTTGGTTAATTTATCTTAGGAATGAGTGGTATTGAGCATCTTGGAAACGTGATTGCCATAATATTATCCCTCGTACCCAATTACCCATTTGAAAGTGTATTGTTGCTCTATCCAAAATGTTATATAGTTCTTGACAATCGCACCTTCAAATATGATCTTATTGTATCCATTTGACCAATAATTTTGGATTGCAACTATAAGAGCTTGTGCTGTTCTGTTGTCTTCTGCATGTCCCGCTCCCAACAAGACTCCCTCTGCATTGCAAACTACCCATCCTAAATTGGAAACTCCATTTGGTTTAAAACTTTCATCAAAATTGTATTTCATCCATCCCTGTTGTTGTCATTTTCAGTATGCATTCATAAGAAGAAACTTTTGATTATTCTAGCTAGATATTTGGTTGACGTCTTTTCTTTCCAATTATGCCTCTAACCAATCTTTAGCATCTATGTGGGAAACATCTAAAATCATCCTGAAATTGCTTCCTCCTTTATGGAATATGAACATATTTCGTTCTTTCCAAAGTTTCTAAATAATCAATAGGAGTAGTCGTATTGCATCCACTTATTGGGATCATACTGTACTTTGAGCATAAACTCTTGACTTTTTCTAATAAATTTTGAGTTTGTATGCTAGCAAATACACGAATCCCAAATACCGTCATACCATTTGTGCAAGTCAACATTGAAAAATTATGTGATAGCTCGATTCCCTTTCAACCGGGCATCAGGGTAAATAGAAGATCGACATATATGATGCTTTTGAAGTGTTTCTTGTGTGGACATACTAATCATGAGAATACGCCAAAAGAAATGTTTTATCTTCGAGGATGTTTTGAGTTTCCAGATCTGTTGTTTTAGAGTTATACTTTCAGGTACTGTCAATGAAATTTCCTACAAATCATGAGTCACAAAGCCAATAAGCAGATTTATGTAGATATATGATTTAGTGTAATGTCATTTTAAATGATATACTGCTGCTGCACGATTCATATGGATGAAAATATGATTACTAATTCCTGAATCAAGTTGTCATCCCAACCTCTTCTATCCACTTTCATAATGTCTGCAACCATGCTATGAGCATATGTTGTTGCAATTGTCCTTGGTGGTTGGGGATGAGTGATGGGAAACCAAGGGCTTTCCCATAAATTTATTGTGTTTCCTTTACCCATATTGAAGCGTATACCTATAGTGACTAAAGCTTTTTCATGCCTAACCAACTTCCATATAAATGAGCTTTGGCGTCTTTCCGCAGCCGTGAGAATGTCTCCAGAGCAGAAGTATCTACCTCGTAGTACCCGGGCCATTAGGTTGTTTGGTGCTTGTAGAACTCGCCAAAATTTATTTCCGAGTAGGGCCTCGTTAAACTTTTCGATGTTTTTGAAACCTAATTGTCCCTCTTTTTAGGCGTATCCATTTAATTACGTGCGTATCAATGCCTTATTTTTTCTTCATGGCCTTTACTTCACCAAAATTTAGCCAAGACATTATTGATGTCCTTGTAAATGCTTTTTGGTAGTTTATAAACGTTCATAGCATAGATCAGTAATGTTCGTGTTATTATTTTTGGTAGAATTTCCTTTTCACCAAGAGAGAGAAATTTTTTTGTTCCAACCATTGTTTTTTTTTCTTTGATCTTCTCAACAATATAGTGAAATATGTTTGCTTTCTTACGACCAAATTGATCGGGGATTCCTAAGTATTTCCCGTCTCCCTCATTATAAATATTTAATAATCTACGCATAAGCGTACGAGTAGTGGAGCTGACATTTTCCCCAAAGGTTATGGAGGATTTTTTGAGGTTTATCGCTTGACCTGAGACTTTTTCCAAGAGAGACCCATAAGACTGAAAATCGCCCTCTCTATTTGGGAATTTTCCATTGTGAAGAAAAACGAGTCATCTACAAATAAAAGATGGTTAACCTCTGGGCATTGATTGGTGATTTTAACTCCTTTGATTTTCCCATTTGTTGACGTAGTGCTCATAAGGTGACAGAGTACTTCAACACATAAGATAAATAGAGATGGGGACAAAGAGTCATATTGTTGTATTCCTCTACGTGGCTGAATAAACTCTTTTAGTGCTTCATTAATAAGGACTGAAACACTGATGGTGGTAAGTGGTAACACAGTACTTAATGCAACTGATCATTCTTTTTTCTAAGAAAAACCATTGTAATATATCATAGGTCTTAGAGATGTCTGTCCTAAGAGCCATGTAGGACGTGAACTACCCTTTTCTTGTTTTTAGAGCATGAAATAGTTCATGTGGAATAGTTACATTATTTGTAATTATCCACCCTAGGATAAATGCAGCTTGGTTTTACGATATCATACTTGATAGATAATCGATTGACCAAATTTTGGAAATAATTTTGTGACTAACATTACATAATCCATTTGGTCGGTAATTAATGTCACTCAATTTTTACGCTAGACAGCTAAATATGCAAGTGTACAAACAATCGCTATAATACTAAAGGATCAAATCCACATAGACTAAAATGCTAACACGAACATACAAATAAGACCTAGTAATGGCCAAGATAAAACAGATAATGATTGTGGTTGGTAACAAGCAAACAAGATTAATATATGATAATGCAAACAATAAGACCTAGGGAATTCTAAAGGGGGTTTTCGGGAACAACTCTATTCCTGGTCAAGAAAGGAACCTCAGATCTAAGGAACCTCATAAAATAGACTAAGCCAACACGTGGGGGCTACCCTACGCCTAGACGAACTCGTCAAACACCTAGCATTGTATCACTCAACACTAGACTAATACTTATCGCTAAACGAGACCTACTCTAAATTTCCTAAACCTTATCTCTGAAAATAGACTAACCCAATCTCGTCGGGGATAACATACGCCTAGACTAGCTAGTCAAACACCTAACACTGTATCATTCAATGCCAGACTAATAAATGTTAAAAAAACTTAGTTTGATTTACTAGACTAATCGGTTCTACCGTAAGGGTTAAATACCTAGTAAAAACTTTTCCTAGTTTGTGGGTTTGGGTGATCTAATTTATTGTTTGTCAGGCTTAAATCATCTTAAACCTAGTTCTAATTTGTCAGATTAAAACTAAGTTACAAATCTAAAACTAGTGAAGGATCCTACCTATTTCGTGTTCTCTAAGCCTAATGAAGCATGAATCCTAATTCTCCTTTTGTGAAAATCCTAGATGCACTCTATTAGACTACTTAGACATGACTATGGCAATCAAGCAAAACATTGATGAAAGCATCAAGACAAAATATGAATAAAATAAATCAATAGGATTAAGATACAAAATTGTCAGATCAAATCTACCTCCCTAGCAAATCAAAATATAAAAACTAGATTGTAAAAGTAACTAAAAACAATGTGAAACAAAATTAAACTAAAACTAGAAGTCTCTGGTGAAAATCAAATTATTTTGGAGCTTTTATAGTGCATTGGTGACGTCATTAGGGTTGTATGTGGACCCGAACTTCAACATCTCAAAAAGGGAATTTCTGGTTTTTGGTTCGAACGAACGAGTCTGATCTTCATCCATGTGTCACGGGTTTTGCGCGACGGCTCAAATGGTTTGGTCTTGAATCAGTTTGATCGAACCAAGTGTTGTTTGATCGAACCCGACCTCACTTCTTCAGTCAGTCTTCATTTTGCGGATCGAACTCAACGATCTTTCTCGAATTATTGGTTCGATCGAACTCAATGTGATTCGATCGAACTCAAGCTTCCACAAATCCGAGTTTCTTTGAATCTTCTTGTGATTACGTCAAAAACTTCCTTTATTAAAATGTCTACTCCATACCTGTACAATCCCAAAAAGAGACAAAAGAATCAAAAAACACGTTAATAATTCGCTAGAAGGTTCATAATCATGCCAAAAGGCAAGTTATAAGAGTCTATGACTGAGTTTTCGGCTAGGATATTTTTCTGTTTTGGATTTTTCTCAGAGTTCGATTTTTCTCAAAGTTCGATCGAACCTCTTTTGGTACGATCAAACTTTCGTGTCTCGTTTTTTTTGTTCGATCAAACAGACTTGGATCGATCGAACTTCTTGTTCATTGGTTACTGAATCGAACGATCTGAACCAATTCACTCGAACTACCTTCTGACTACTTTTTCTTTTCGTTTCTTTCAGATGCATGAGCACGAGACATACCAGGAGTAAGGGAACTGATAACCTACTGCCTTTGGAGAGCGAGCTAGGATGCTTAGAGATACAAAATAATACTGGAATACAACTCTAACTTACGATAACTAACGAACATCAACATTTTAACTACCTTTGATTCAGAACCTTTGAGAGGAGGGACTTGCTTTACCACCTGTTGGGATAGGTAATGAACAAGCATGATGATTCATCCCATCTGCTGGAGTCAGGAACCAGCACGCACCAGCTGCAATGCACGAAAACATTACAAGACTCAATATAGGTCACTACGACACCCCCGCTACAAATTTTTCAATTAGGAGGGGAGTTCGCGCACCTGTTGTTGAAAGTAGAGACTTCGAGATCATGATCGGTCTTATCAACTTGGTGCATCAGAACCAGTTTAATGGTTGGAATTCTGAGAACCCAATCTGTCATCTCTCAAGATTTGATTCAATCTGTAACGCTACTAGAGCAAATGGAGTTCCAGAAGATGCTTTGGAATGCAAGTTATTTGGGTTATCTCTTGTAGAGAAGGCGTACAACTGGTATTTTCAATTTCCTCAAGAGTTTATTGGAAACTAGAAAGAGTACAAAACTGCTTTCTTGAAGAAGTTCTTCACCTGGAAAATATCCATTCAACTAAGGAAGAAGATAGCCAACTTTCAACAACTTATGTCAGAGAATTTTCATGAATCTCTAAACCACTACAAGCAATACGCTGTAAACTGCCCTCACTAGGGGTATTCAGAGGTATCCCTTCTTAACATCTTTTATAATGGTGTTACAGATTGGTAATTAGATATCTTTACCCCAACTACTCCTATTGATTAGAAGACTGGAGTAAAGATTGGGTTGGGGTTTGGTTTGAAGTGAAAGTTCAGGTATAGAAATTTCGAAACAAACTGGGAGAGAACTAGCTCAATTGAACTTCTAAAGTATCTAATAGGTCTAAGTTAATGAAGGTTGTTTAACTGTCACTTAAAACGAACCTAATTAAGCATCTTAACAAGACAAGTTATAGTAAGAAAAACTAAGCAAGATAACGATTAAGCAGATGATTAAAAGACTAAGCAAATGGCAAGAGAAACGATTTCAGATGATTCGATTCAGGATAATGATGCACAATAACACTCAATTAAGCTAGTCTTAGGTCTAAGGATTTCATATATATATTAATCCACTATCGTGGTAGAAATCTCTATCCTAACATGCACACTAACACAATCTCTTGGCTAAATGCATGATTAGAAAGCAATGGCAAAAATCTCATACAACCATCAATTGATCCTAAAACATTCTCATGGAAAGACTTCAATTGACAACTTAATAGATAAGATCTAGAAATTCATTGACATCTCTCGATTAATGAATCTTCTAAATTCTAGAATGAGGGTGATTAACCCTATTATAGCATTAAGCACATCTAAAAGAAGAAGACAATGATAAATTCAAACAATAACATCATTAACCATCCTCAAATCAACATAATCTACCTTGACCATCTACTTATAAGAAACTACTCACTATCCATAAGGAGAGCACAAGATTCTATGGAAAATCTATGTTCAACCATTGACTGATTAAGAAGAAGAAAGAAAGATTCTTCAACCATGCATAAGTCCTCTACAATCACCTGAAATACAAATATGCACAAATACAATCCTAAAGGATTCTAAATGCAACATAAACTATACAAGAATGACCATAAAAGAGGACCTAAAAGCGATAAAAAACCACACATATCACATATAAGTACTAGGACGCATTAGACACTACCATCAATGAGAATTTCATAACAAGGAAAATTGAGGAACCTCACCAACTGATAGAGAACATAGCTCAAAGTAGCGTTAGCAGGAGTATAGATTACAACAAAGGAACATCTGGTTTAAAACCCTACTCCAAGGAGATAGAGAAGCCTATAGCTTAAGCTACACAACTAGTGAAAAATATTCAGAGAGGAGTTTATCTAATTGGTGAATAAGAGGTGCAACCATCAAATGATGATGATGAGCTTCAAGAACTTGACCAAGAACCGTCTGAATCTCAGCTAGATGAGTTTGTGGATAGGCTTTGGCAGCTGTTGGTGGGAAAGCAGCAACTCAATCACAACATAACACAAACTCAGAGAAGTTCTAGAGTGATGTGAGTTCTATCTGCACTCACATTGCAGTGTTAGAAATGCAGGTAACTCATATTTTCTACACCAATGAAGCACTTCAAGAAACACTACCAGAAAAGGGTTAAGAAGAATCGTTTAAATCTCAACTTGATGATCATATGGAGATTACACAACAATTGCTAGTGGGAGAAACACAACTTTGTGATGAGATTGAAGTGATCTCCGAGAAGTATCAAATCGAAGTTGGCTCTATCTACACTCACATTGCGGTACTGGAGACACATATAACTCAAATCTCTGAAGCTAAAACAAGTCAATCGATCGAGAACGATCAATCCTATTTATCGTGTCAACAAGGTCGATCAATCCCTACTCGACACTATTGATCCACTTCTAACCCAGTTCTGATTGATTGATTTGGCTCCAAGTTCGATCGATCTGATTCCAACATGCCTGAAAGGCATCTGCAAGCGTTCCTAATGTGAAACATACGGTATTGTTAATTAAGAATTATTTTTCACATCCTTTATCCAAGGTGAACAGAAAAAGAACCAAAGTTGTGATGGCTCAACCATTTGATTCCCAAGACTAGCATCTTGTGTTCAACGGTCAAGCTAGAGACTTTAAACAAGCGCTTTTATTGAGTCAAAACTGGTCGAGGATTATGACCTTTTTCTTTTGAGTCCATTACTTTTTATTTCTTTTTAGACTTGAGCTACTATTGTAGGACTCTGTTTTGTGTAGGTGAACTGGAGAACCTCATGACCAAACTGCTTCCAAGAAAACCAATGTTTGATAGAGTTTTGTTGGATTTGACGTTAACTCAATTAACTTGGAATCTAACTTGAACTTAATTTTTCTTATAAGGGATTTTGATATCAGAAAAGAGAAGTAGATTACACTCATGATTTGTTCTATCATTTACCACCCTCTATAATCATGTGTGGCCAAGCTCAGTTTTAATTAGGTAACCTACCCTTTATCCTAATCACTTTTTTGAGCTCCATATGTCTGTCTTTTTCATGTTATTAAGTGTTCATTCATGTACAAAAACATTAGAGAGAATTTGGATTAACTTGGTTATAGTGTTCTCTAGTTAGTATGAAATCCTAGGTGGTTAGATAATGATCATGATGTTTTGTTTTGACTATAATGCTTGTGTGTTTTTCGTAATTGGCCATATGAAGAATAACATTGGGTAATTTTTAGATCCATGATTGGGTATCATAGACTAGAAAACGAGGCTGAAAATTATCTATCATGATTTATGATCGTTTGAAAATTTTACTCAGGAAAGAAGAGAGTTCGATCGAACCCTGTACAGGTTCGATCAAACTTTTGAACCGTAACCAAAGAGTTCGATCGATCCCAAAAATGATTATAACTGGTAACATACAATTGTGAAGGCATTGTAAGCAATAAGAAGCAAGCAACTAGATTGATAAATGATAATGCAGATAATCAGACATATGAGATTTTAAAGGGGGTTTTCAAGAACTACTTATATTTATAGTCAATAAAGGAATGTTTGAAAATCGACTAACCCAACACGTGGGGGCTAACCTACGCATATACTAACTCTTTAAACACCTAACACTTGTCACTAGGCGCTAAACTAATAGTTATTACTAAATGAGACCTACTCTAAATTCCCTATACCTTATCTCTAAAAATAGACTAACCCAATCTCGTTGGGGCTAACCTACGCCTAGACTAACTCTTCAAACACCTAACGCTTATCAGTGGACGCTAGACTAATAGTTGTTAAATGTGATACAATTCGGTTTACTAGACTAATGGATTCTACCATATGGGTAAATATTAGTCTAAATATTTTCTAGTTTGTTGATTTGGGTGATCCAATTCAATACTTATCAGGCTTAAACCATCCTTAACCTAGATCTATTTTGGCATATTAAACATAAGTTACAAAACTAAAATTAGTCAAGGATCCTATTTATTTCTATTTTCTAAACCTAATCAAGCATGAACCCTAATTCCTATTTGTGAAAATCTTAGATCCAATCTATTAAACTACTTAGACATGAATATAACAATAAAAATGCATGGATGAAAGCATAAAGAAAAAATCTGAATAGAATATATCAAGAGGATTCAAGACACAGAGTTGTCAGATCAAATCTATCTCCCTAGCAAATTAATTAAGAATCCTAATTTGCAAAATAAAACTAAGTGAAAGTAATTTTAAAAGAAGTAAAAGTTAGTAAAAGTAAAAATGTCTTCAAAAATAAGATGTTATGATCCTTATATAGGATCTTGGGGACGTCAATTGGGTTAGTAGTGGACACGAGCTTCAAAACACAGAAAAGGAAAATTTCCATCCTTAGGTTCGACCGAACTTAGGTGAGGTTCGATCGACCTTGCTTGATATAGTGCAACATCGTGGACGATCTTAGTTTAAATAATTTGATCGAACATGGGGCTCTAGTTCTTCAGTCGACCCCATATTTTGCGATCGAATCCAACGGTCTTGTTTGGAGGAAGGTTCGATCGATCCATGTGTGGTTTTATCGAACTTGAGCTCTAAGGGATCTAGATTTCTTCAAGTTTCCTTGCAATCTCGTCTAAAAGTTTCCTTACTTCATATATTGACTCCGACTAATAATTGAATTTATTTTTATTTTTATTCAAAGGGTGCGAGTAGACTTTTGGGGAATAGGTAATACAAACGGCGTAATGATGATACAATTGGACTACTAGTGTTAGCCTGGGTAATGCAATGAATTGAATCGATACAAAAACGTATTAAGTAAGAGAAGAAGAAAGGTTTCTATTAATGAAGGTATTTAAAGACGGGTTGTTCCGCAATTTATGAGATGGTTGTAAATTAAATTAATATTGGTCGAAATTATGTACCACTGGAACAACTAATTTCAACGAAACTTAGGATTAAAAATAGGAATAAACAAGTATTACAATAAAAGTTCAATGTGAAAGGCCCATAGAGAGTTCATAAATACTATGAAATAAGAGAGTGGTTTCACGGTCCCAGAAACATTTCTAACACTTCAGTTCATTAGGGGGGATACTCGTCTTCTTCTGCCATCCATCCAAACACAAAGTCCATATACTCTACTTTGTCATTTGCATCATCATAGGTGCAATCAGAAACATATTCCACTAGAATATCAACGGCCTTACATGCACCTCCCTATAAATGCACTAAATAATTCGTAAGATCGTCCCCCAGTCGCGCCATATCATGCATGGATTGTAGCAAAGTTGGTTTCATCAGCGTCGCCAACATGTCGAAACCTTTGTCTCTTTTTTTGACATCCGTGCAGACTAGAATCAGGGTCGTAGAGAAACCGCGCTTTCGTGTGACCTTTCTCTACATCGGCTTCTAAATGTGCCAGCCCTTCATCTGCTTTGTCGCTTCTTCTGGTTTCGAAGAAGGAAGTGATTCCTTCCCGGTATAACGCCTCGGGATTCCCAGCTTCACAAAATTGTCTCATGGCCACGGCTAAACTTGTTACAGCATCAATATCTCTGATGCTTGGAACAAATTCCAATGGACCGAGATGATATTCCCTTAGAATGCCTGGAGTTTTCCAGTGCCTTCTAAACGCTTTAGATACTTTCCTGAGATGTGAACCATGTTCGAAGGTCGACCTTGCGACGCGTAAGGTGATATTTGCCAGATGTTCGTTGGGTAGATCAGCCATAATAAATGTTCCTATGTTCGCCATGGTTACTTTGTTATATTTTTCTTTCATCTCATTATTCTTAGTATGTTTCTCCTTTCTTAAAGAAGACATCTGAGGAGAAGGGTTGCAAGAAATGAAAATGGGGCTAATTTAAGAAGAGAAGAATAAGTGATGATTCAAAGGGTGCGAGTTTTGGCAAATGGTGTAATGATGATTCAACTGGATAACTAATCTACACTGAGTAATGCATTGAATTGATTTGATACAGAACCGTATTTGGCAATCGGCATAATGATGATTCAATTGGACAACTACTTTATATTGAGTAAAGCATTGAATTGATTTGATACAGAACATTATTAAGTAAGAGAATTAGGGTTTCAATTGACTCAGGAAAACTGGACTACTATTCGACTAACTTAGGAAAACTGGAACAACTAATTTCAATGAAACTTAGTACGAATAAACGCAAAATATATATTATACAAGCCAAGGAACGAGAACGAACATCAAGTCTTACAGGAATAAACTAGTTGTACAAACAAATTTCAAGGAATATCAACGAAAGCGTCCATAAAGGGGGGGGGGGGGGGGA
>OVAO01001215.1:0-15978 GCA_900406285.1 Biscutella auriculata
ACTAATACACGTCAGCAAATTCTTACGTGGCGAGTGGCATTCCTGTAAATACTTTTTGTCACAACGTAATACAAGGGCACGCTGTGCATTTAAAAAATCGCAGTAATAAAAAAAGATTTGTATGGATCTAGTCATTTTGATTGAAATGTGTGCTATTTCAGTCAACTTCCCATAATTTAAACATTATTATAAATAATAGTTAAAAAGGATATATGGATTTTTAACGGAAAAACGGACCTTCGAGTTGGGTTCGAGAGATGTCGAGATTGAGAAATGTCGAGACTCGCTCATGCTGATAACATATTATAAACTATTACAATATATAATATATGTATTTTTGTATATTTATAATATATATATATATATATAATGTGTATGTATATATTTTGGTGGAAGAAACGTTTGGAGATTCTCCTTGTTTTTTGGAAGTTATTTGAGAGAGATTTAAAAGTTTATGATTGCTTATGTTTTGTTGTGATTGATATGTTTTAAAAGTTACAACATGAAATTTATAGTTGATCATAGCTAAAGAGAATAAGACATCTCACTACCTAGGTATTGACAACAAAAAGACATTAGTATCATACAAAATGTCACATAAAGTAGTTACATACAATATGACACACATCAATAACATGTGTTGATTTAGTGATGAATAATCACTTTTCTTAATAAAATCTACCGATTTCAAAAACAATACTGCAGCTTTCTAAGAAAACATTTGTAGCTTTCAGAAACAAATTTTCAGCTTTTGAAACAACTTTAAAGCCTATTAGTAATAAATCTGCAACAAATGAAACATAACTAACAAAAAATATGTAGCTTTGTAAAACAAATATGTATTGCTGGAAATAAATCCAAAATATATTGGAAACAAATACGTATACCGAAAATTAACTTTGCACCTAAAAGAAAATGAATTTGAAACTTTGTAAAAAAATGGTAACATATTAAAACTAATCAAGTGCATATTGAAAATGTTAGTCCCCAATGCTTGGATCTCTAAAGAATAAGAAATCGAAGAAAAACGTGAAGAACAAAAGACAAAGAAAACACAAATGTGTTTATGACGAGAAAATTAATTTATTCAAAGTTTTATTTAAGTTTTATTCAAAGGAAAGAACAATGCTTGAGACGATTTACAACTACACCAATTGTGTATTTTTATATGAAATAAAAAAACATAACTTAAGTTGAACATCATTACTCCTCCAACATATAACTTCTCCAACATGTAACTTCTTCAACATAAAACTCCTCAATTAAGCATCCAATTGAAAGTTATATTAACTCTTTAGAGAAAACTCATGTGCATATTTCATGTGCCACACAAGTCTAGCATAATTAATCTCACAATCTCACACGTAAGCTTGACTTGGTTCAAGATTCTTTTTGCTGAGCAGCTTCCGCATTTCTGAAAATTTGATTATAGGTAGAACCTTGGTGAGAATATCAACACGATGCTCTAAAGTGCTTATGAGTTAAACAACAATTTTCGATTCTAATAACACTCACGGATAAAATGGAAGCAAGTGTTGACGTCCATGAAACACCGGATTTTTTTCAATGCAATTGCATATTTATTGTCAATGTAGAGAGTTACCGGTTTAGGCTCGCTCCTTGTCACTTCACTCAATAAATTTATTAGCTATAATGCTTGACAAGATATCGCAGTAGCCGCCATGAACTATGCTTCACATGAGGATTATGCAACAGTACACTGCTTTTGGGATTGCTAACTGATCAGATTCCCATTGAGATAAAACAACATTCCTCTAATGCTTTTCCTATCGTCTATGTCACCAGCAAGATCACTGTCACAAAATCCAACAAGTTCTATATCTCCTAGTCCTCTCTTATACTGAATTATGTAGTTCATTGTGTCTTTTACGTAGCAGAGAATGTGTTTTACAACATTGAAGTGTAAAACAATAGGTTGCTCCAAATTACGACTCACCATACCAACTTCATATGAAATACCATGTTCGGTGTGTGTTGAGTAACCTAAGACACCCAATGACACGTCTATACTCTGTAGGATCAAAAGGATCCCTTCGACATCTTTTCCAAGTTGCAGTTTTGCTTCCATCAGATACTTGCTTGAATTACAGTCCGTTATAGCAAATTGTTTAAGACTTTTCTTGCGTAAGATGATTCTCTCACCCTGATGCAATCCTTCTTATGGTCTACTTCAATAACCAAAATAGTATGAAAGAATATAAGGTCACTCATCTCAAATTCCTTCATCCTTTGCTTCTTGAATTCCTCAACACCTTTAGTACTTGATCCTATCACGATAAAGTCATCAACGTATACACCAACAATAAGAATTTCTTCTTCATTGTTCTTTATGTACATAACCTGCTCAGTTGATCATTTTCTAAAACGAAAACTCATCATTCTTGTATTGAGACACGTGTACCAAGCTCTTGGTGCTTGGCGTAGTCCAAAGAGAGCTTTGGACAACTTGTACACCTTGTGCTCTTGATTCTTAATGATGAAGCCTTCAGGTTGGCACAAATACACTTCTTCTTCAATATCACCATTAAGAAAGGCATATTTGACATTCAAGTGGTGAATCTTCCAACCAAATTGAGTTGTGAGGTTAAGAATAAGCCTAACAGTATCGAGTCTAGCCACTGGTGCAAAAGTCTCCTCAAAATCAACACCTGTTTTAGTACGTACCCTTTTTCTACCAATCTCTCTTTGTACTTAAATATTTTGCCTTCAATATCATTCTTCAACTTGAACACCCATTTTAAACCTATGGTCTTGTGACCAATTGGCAAATCGGTGAGCACTCAAGTATTGTTCTTTTCTATAGATTCAAGTTCTCTTTGCATTGCCACTTTCCATTCTCCTCGGTCACTGCTTCAAGATACGATTTTGGCTCATCGGTAGTGAGTAACAACAATTCATCGAGCTCCATATGCTTCTACATAAATGTCTACAAGAGAAAAAAAAAATCGATTTGGCTCACTTGTGGATCCACTTGAGTTTTCAAGTTGTTTTGGAGAGTTTATGACGTTTGATGATGTTGTTGGCATCGTCAAAGTTGGACTCGTCAGTGGTGTTATAACTCTCTCCACTACCTCTGTTAATACTCCAAACTCCACTTGGTTTTGTATGACCTCATTATTTTTGTTGCACCACTCCTATTTCTTGTCCTCCTTAAAGACAACATCTCTGCTCACAACAACCTTCGCTTTCACCGGATCAAAGAATCTATATGCTTTTCTTCCTTCTTCAACACTGAGATACACCATTCTCTGGCTTCGATCATCAAGTATCCATCATGGTACGATTCCTCCAATCTACGACACCATTTTGTTGTGGAGTGTATGGTGCCGTGAAGTGCTGCTCCACTCCCTCTTCTTTGTAGAAGTCAGAAATATTTTGTGATGTAAACTCACCACCACGATTTGTACGTAAAGTCTTCACATTTAACTCAGACTTATTCTCCATAAGTTTCTTGATTTTTGTAAATGCAGCAAAGGCCTCTCCTTTATCTTTGAGCATGTATACACACATTCAACGACTATAATCATCAACAAGTAAAAAATAAATACTTGTTACCAACAAGTGTTGTAAGGCTGATGGACCACACAAGTCTGCATGTATTATAAACTGAAATTTTTGTGTAGGTTAGTGGTAAGTATGGGTTCAATTTAACAATGTAGTATAGTGGTAGGTGGGTTGTCGAACCAAATTAGGATGGATAACACATTAGTCCTATAGAGGGTTCACTAGGTCTAAACAGAGTAATCATGTGTTGTTATGTCATTACACAATCCTAAGCAAACAATGTCGATTAAAAAGAAATTTAGAAATGAGAATAACCCATGGATCAAGGTATTCAAAACAGACAATCATTTTCATGCTAGTATGGTTTAATTCACGCTATCAGGTTTATCCTATGTCTAAGAATGCCAAATTCATATCAGTTCACTCTTGTGATAAATATCCCTTTTCTAAGCATGCTACTACACAATCTCTTGGCAAGTATCATGATTAAGAAGCATTAAGCACAATTCTATTCAACAATCAACCAATAACTTCAACAATATCTTCGAAAGAATTGACGAACAACCTATTCACTTCGTTCATGAACTTTACCAGACACCTCTCGGGCAATAAATCTCTTATGATCTAGATTAGGTTAGCTACTCCTATTCTAGCATTAGATTCATGGATAGATTGAGGATACTTCTTCTATTCAAGTTATAAGGGGAATACTCACAATCCATATCTAGAACACTTAGAGAGTTTCTAGAAATGGTTGAGAGTAGGGTTAGATTAAGAAAGGATTAAAGCAAATCAACAAGCAAAATAAGAACAATCAAATCTAAAATATGAGAATTGCAAAAAGATAATCACAAAAGAATCTCTCACAATGAGTTTGATAAAATCAGATCTAAAACTCGAAAAACTAAATAAAAACGTCATTAAGGTTTTAGTTAATGGCTCCCTTAAATACTTATCCATTTTACAATTCAAAAAAGAAAATTTGGACTTGGTCTTTTTGTCTCCATGTAATGTGAGCAAGTCATGGCTAACCGATGTGGTTCCTCCGTGTCTTTTTGGGTTCTACGCCGGTTAGTTGCACTGGTATGTGCGCACCGGTGTAGCACTCTCTCGTTTGGTTTGTGGGACGAGCACCGGTCAGTCTGACCGGTGTGCTTGACCAGCGTTCCTCCAATTCCGAGACTTAGACAATTTTGCTCCTGAAATGCTCCATTTATCCTCAATTCCTTGCTTTAGACTCCTCTACACCTGAAATGACATTTAACATGCAAATGCAACCTAGAAGACTCTAAAATACATCCTAATCTAATGCAAAATGAATGAAAACCGATTGTCAAAACCGTTAAAATCACTACATATCAACTCCCCTAAACTTAAACCCTTGCTTGTCCTCAAGCTATGAAAAAGATAAGTGAAGGAAAGAAGTTTGAAAACAGTTCGAGAACTAGATGTGTGAGTTAAAAGTGAGGTAAACCAAGCAAGGGAACCTAGCAAAACATGAAAAATGACCCACTACTAGCAGAATCCAACAACCAAGCGTCTAAACACTAATGAAATTAAACCATCATCACAAAGCTCTATGTTACCAATTAAGAAGGAACTAATCTATACTATAGCAATTCAACCAATTTCCTACTCGTCAACTTTTTCAGAACCTTTTGGATTCAAGTGGTTTCAGGTTCCTTTCCATCTCTTTACTTTATTGCAAAAAACATAGCATTTAGCTCTTTTTCTTTTCTTTTCTTTTCTTTTCTTTTCTTTTCTTTTCTTTTCTTTTCTGGATGATGGCCTTAGCTCCCAAATCTTCTTGGATATCATTTTTTAAAGCTAGACCACCATACTTGGATTCTCTTATTGTCGGTTAAGCGAGAACCAACTATGCTGCAGAAGGTGCCCGTCCCCTTACAACAAGCTTCCATGGCGGTTGAGCGAACACTCAGAATGCCCGCTCCCCTTATCATAGGAGTATGCAACATGTGTGATCAAATGCCTAAATGGATATGCACTCACACGCCTGTCTCTTTACCACAGACCTCTGCGACAAGCTGATCAAATGCTTAGTTGGTTATGCAACCAAGCACATGTCTTCTTATCTCGAGAATTAGGGTTTTATTTCGATTATTTTTGTTTTTTTTCCTCTTTTTCTTTTTTTTCTTTTTGTTTGGTTTTTCTTTTTGTATAAAGACAGAGTGGGAATCCTTAGACACAATCACACATTGGGGAACCTAATAAGGAATTTCAGGCACGGTTTAATGCTATAGACCAAGTCCTTATGGGAAAGAGCTAATTATGAAGCCCAAGTAACAATCAAGAAAGAACAATTTAACATGCTTCAACTTTTAGTGTGTTTTCCACTAAACATGCTTGTTAAAGTTACTTGACAAGGCTACACAAACTCTAAGGAAAACCTATGCAAATAATCTAGACTCAATCCTAATAGAATGCAAAAAAAATTTGGTTTTTTGAAATTTTTCGATTTTTTTTGTTTTTTTGTGTAAAAACATAATCATATATAAAATAAATGCATGAGACTCGATAAAAAAAAACAAGAAATTTCATCAGTCCAAAGGTGGCTCCTCCCCCAAACATAAACAACACAGTCTTTGTGTGTCTGAGCTCAGAAGAAGAGACCAAAAAAGAGAAAGATGAAAAAAAAACAGCATGCATAATTACAAGGTGAGAGGGGTCTCCGAATTCCAGCGGGAGAGGGATAAGTGTATGGTTTCGTGACCTGCACAGGTTAGATTGACCGGTGCATGCTGAGATTCGGGGGCAGTGGGTATCACACCGGTCAATTATGACCGGTGCACCTCCTACGACAACTTTCTGGGCCTAACATCGGTGTGTTAAACGGTGTAGCCTCTCCAAGCACTTTTTCGCATTCAGGCTTATCAGCGAGCCATGTGTGATGCTTGCATTGCACTGACATTAGTACTAGTGGATTTACCAAAAAATTAACCTGAATATCTGAATATACATGCAAAGATCATTAACCATAGGAAACAAGATCCAAAAATACCAAGTCCAAACGATTAAAAATAAAACCAAAAATCCAAAGCTAAAAAGTATATGTACAAGGATGGTCATTGGACTTCCTCCCAAGTGAGTTTGTTTATAGTCACTTAGCTTGACTTTGTTGACTGCTCTCAGTTCAGCTTGGAGTTTTGTTCCAACTTGCCAAGTTGTTCCTGGAGCTTCTCCAATTCAGCCTTATGTTCTCTCCTTTATGTGTTCATCTGATCCTGAAGGTTCCAGTTCAACCTGAGCATGGCTCCATAGAGGTGGTTCCTATCCTCAGTCTGACGCTCGAACAAACTTATGTCTTCTCGAACTAAACACTCCCAAGTGTTGGAACTGTTCCTGGTTCACTGAGCGTTCAATCTTTACCTCATCAGTAACCATTGCTTCTTCTCTGGGCTTATATGGATGCCCCAATCGCTACTGCTCATCATGCCTAGGATCAGAGAGGTGCATAGCTTTTCGAAGGACCAAATCGTCTGTTGCAAAATTTATAGTGCCTCCAACATCTTTCAGGAAAGGTCTTCCCAAAACCATCCACCCATTTCCTTCTTCAGCAGGTGCATGAAAGATGAAGAAATCCGTGTAGATGAACACGGCGAGAACATTGATCTCCACATTGTAGAGCATACCAATCATACGAACATCGAGACCTACTAACTTCTCCAGGTCCCAGGGTGGGTCTCTGATCTCTAGTCCAAATAAGTCAGCGATATCCTTCGTCAATCAATTGTATATCGAGTTGACATTGCACATAGTGTTGTCTACATCGATTCCCTTGATGCTGCCCGAAATCCGACATAGTCCAAAATCAGGTTGTGGGTCCTCTATTACCTCATTCTGAAGGTTTTCCTCTTCATCAACCACACCACCATCCTCGTCCAACTCCTCAACACTTTCGCCCTCAATCAATTCTTCATCACTTTCACTCTTATCCATTTGACCAAACAACTCGTCGAGCACATCTCCACATTATCTTCTTCGTCTATGAGCACAAAGACATGAGCTTTCTTCTTGTCTTTCCTGGAAAAGGGTCTTGAGTCATATTCTTGAATACCATAGGCTCCCAAATCCAATGTGACCTTTGCTCTCTTCAAACTACTTTCAACATGTGTGGATGTCATGAATGGCCTACCAAAGATCAGCTGGCCTCCATTCTCTCTCTCCATTTTTATTTTATCACCACGAAGTCTGTCGGTACCTCTACTCCTCTGAGCTTGACTAGGAGATCCATTAGCTTCCTAACTGGCTTCCTGCATGAGTTATCTGTTAGGAGAACAACCATCATGCAAGGCACAAAATTAGAATAACCAAGTCTTTCAGCAATAGACAATGGCATGATGTTAACACTAGTTCCTCAATCCAACAAACTTTCCTCGAAATTTTCAGAAAATAAGGAGCAAGGGATTAAGAAACTCCTTGGATCTGCTTGTTTAGCAAGATCGAATTCAGGCATGACAAGAGTGGGTTCTTAAGGTAAGTGCTCTCTCTTGAGCTGTTCAAGACTCTCAATCTTCTTCAGAGCACTTGATCGACTGGCTGGCATTTGGATCTGCCATTGTAGCTTGAAGTTGATGTATGTGATTTTGGTATTCCTTCAAACTTTCTCTGATTTTTTCCTCTACAGTTCCGAAAATCGACCTAGAATGAGAGTTTAGGGACATAGGTGTCAACAGGTTTGACCACCTTATCTCTCTTCTCAGAAAATTCAGAAACAATCACCAACTTGAGCTACCTGATTTTCAAGAGTCTTTATGTGGGATGACATGGATTCCATTGTACTGTTCATGCCAATGTACATGCTATCAGCTTTTGAGTGAATCTTTCTCTTGAAGTTCATGAAGTCGTTGGTTGATCGAGTATGTCCCTCTAGTAGCTACTTCAACATGGGAATAGTCTGATCATCAATACTGGGTGGGTTACTATGAGACATAGGTGGCGTAGGGGCCTGAGTACTAGGGAAGGCAGAGCGTGGGTTTGTGTAATTTGGTTTGAAACCTCCTTGGTTTGGAAATGTTCCACGGTTCTGATAACCTTGTTGAGGTTAGAATGGTTTCTGAGTTGGGTACACCTGATCTTGTGGGTTAACCACATTTGTGCTCCGGTAAGAGAGGTTGGGGTTCTGGCTGTAGACGTTGTAATTCCTTGGGTACTGCTGGTTGTTCACATAATTCACTTCCTCCGTCAGGTACTCCTCAAAAGGTACCTCTTCAGACTGACCCACAAAATTTTCATCTCTTCTTTGACCAAGGATCATCCTATCTATCTTGTCATTCAATGACTTCAACTCTGACTACTGTTTTCATAAATGTCTGCTTGATGAATTGTTCTATCGTAGTCACCACTATGTGAAGCATCACTCAGCGCCATCTTCTCTATCAACTTTGATCCCTCATCATATGTCTTTGTGAAGAAACTACCCCACTTACAGTATGCAGCATCATCTAGTAGTCCTTAAGCAGTCCTCTATGGAAGGTACCCAACAGGCTCTCAGGTTTGAATCCATGGTGTGGACAACTCAGAAGATACTTCTTGAATCTGTCATAGACTCATAGGCTTCAGCAAAAGACTCCACAATTTTCTGCCTAAATGTAGATATGTATTTCTCAATTTGAGCAGTCGTGGAGGCAGAGAAGAAAGTTTGCAAGAAAGCCCTCTTGCATTCTTCCCATGTATGGATAGGATCATCAACTAGACTCTGCTCCCAATCCTTTGCATTTCCTTCCAAGGAGAAAGGAAACAAGCGCAACTTAAATGCATAATCAGAGACTCTATTTATCTTAATTGTACCGCATATTATGTCAAAGTAATTCAGCTGTCGAATAAGGTTTTCTTTTGGAAGCCCATGGAACTGGTGACCCATGATCAAACCCATTATATCGGTCTTTATTTCAGAGTTGTTTGCTTCCATAGGAGGCGGTCAAATACCTCTTTGCTCAGCATGCTCCTTGGGTTTAAATGTGTCACCAATGGTCCTTGCTAAAGGAACAGGTCTCTACAGAGCTTGTGTTGGTGGTGGTGGTGGGTTAAGTCCCTCACCCAAGTTCTCACCGTCAATATTGTTTCGAATATCAACCCTTTCTTGTTGATTAAGTCGGTTTCATAGATTCGATCTGTCAATTTCCCTTCGAATTCTCTTGTTCCAATGTTCTTAAGCAGTGATATCCTCATGTATTAGTTGAACAGTACTTGTGCCTTTAGATCTCGTGGTCAAACACTTGAGAAAGAGAACCAAAAAGTTGAACAATTAGTAACTTGAAAAGAAAAACTTAATCCCTACAAACCCAAAGGAGTAGTGGCTATCTAAATCCTGAATCGGCAATGACGCCAACTGATCAACTGAAATTTTCGTGTGGGTTAGTAGTAAGTATGGGTTCAGTTTAACAATGTAGTATAGTGTTAGGTGGGTTGTCGAACCAAATCAAGATGGATAACACACTAGTACTATAGAGGGTTAACTAGGTCTAAGCAGAGTAATCAGGTGTTGTTCTGTCACTAAACAATCATAAGCAAACAATGTTGATTAAAAAGAAATTCAGAAATGAGAATTACTCATGGATCAGGGTATTCGAAACAAGCAATCATTTTGATGCTAGTATGGTTTAATTCACGATATCATGTTTATCCTATGTCTAAGAATGCCTTAAATATTTAGACATTAGGGTTTTAGTTGATGGCTCCCTTAAATATTTACCCATTTTACAATTCAAAAAAAAAATATTGGACTTTGTCTTTTTGTTTCCGTGTAATGTGCACCGGTCAAGGCTGACGGGTGTGCCCTGACCGGTGTGATTCCTCCATGTCTTTCTGGTTTATGCACCGGTCAGCTACACCGGTCTGTGGTTACCAATGTATCACTCTCTGGTTTGGTTCATGGGATGAGCACCAGTCAGTCTGACCGGTGTGCTTGACCGACGTGCCTCCAGTTCCAGAACTTAGACAATTTGCTCCTCAATGCTCCATTTTTGCTTAGTTCCTTGATTTACCTCCTCTACACCTGAAATGACATGTAACATGAAAATGCAACCTAGAAGACTCTAAAATGCATCATAATCTAATATAAAACGAATGAAAACTGAGTGTCAAAATCGTTATAATCACTACAATCGCTCCTGAGGAGGAGTTTTCCAATGTAATCACCACATGTGAAGTCATTAGGGACAATAATGTTCAAGTTGGGGGAGATTAGACTAGAACTGATATCATAGATTGAGGTTGATGAGGAACAAGTCCATGTGTACATGCCCAAGCTTCCCTTTTCGGGTTGCTACTTGGCAAAGTACAGGGATGAGCTTGAAGTGGGCATTCAAGCCGTTAAGAAGAGGTTGCCAAAGATTAGAGAATGGATGGATATCCCAAACTGCACAGGGCACTTAAAGAGAAACTTAAAGGGAAGATAGAGAAGTTCGAGGCCGAAGCAAGAGACTTTGACAAGATTGTCGTTTCCATAGACTCCACCAAGCATGCACATTCTAGTGAGGCTGATCAGCTAAACACTCAGATACAGAGAATTTCACTCTCTCTTGCACTTTACATTTCATTTCAATTGATAACTGCCTAGTTGATTTAGGTGCAAGTGTAAACGTTATCATTTACCCATTGCTCACACGTTAGGCTACTCGTCTTTTATTGATTGCATGCTTTCTATGATCCTAGCAGATTTTTCAAGGAGACCAGTGGGAATGTTGAAGGATCTCTCGGTTATGTTAAGAGGAGTATGGGTGCC
Organism: Biscutella auriculata; assembly: GCA_900406285.1. Classification (NCBI taxonomy): domain Eukaryota; kingdom Viridiplantae; phylum Streptophyta; class Magnoliopsida; order Brassicales; family Brassicaceae; genus Biscutella; species Biscutella auriculata. Next base: position 11,270 of record OVAO01001215.1, read on the forward strand.
TACCGATTTTGTGATCTTGGAGACGGAAGACGAACCGAGGGATCCACTGATTTTCGGTCATCCTTTCTTGGCCACAACCAGACCTAACATTTGATGTCAAGAATGGAGCCATCCTCCTAGATCTTGGGAAGGATAAAATTCAATTATATGAGATCAACATATCAAAGAGAAAGACTAGGTTATAAGAGCAAGCATGTGTGCTGGTATTGATGACGGAACAATTGGTGGGGAAGCTGGGACTAGTAGAGGAAGATGTGATGAAGACGAGGAGGAAGATATTCTATGGTGGGATATTCCTCCTCACCACCAAAGGGATTTAGGGTATTGGCAACATATACATAATTAGGATTGTACCATATTCCGGTTAGCATCAATGGAGTTGATCTATGTCATGCTTTATGTGACGTGAGTTCATTTGTGAACATGATCTCCAATGATGTTTGTGACTACCTATCACTAACTCCTGCCGCAACCCCATCTATTTATCCGACCAGCCTTGGAGGTGAGTATGTTACACCAAGTAGAGTGCTCAGGGGAGTATTAGTTCATATACTAAACGTGTGGATGCATGCTGACTTCTACGTGTTAGATTCATGAATGCGAGAAGATGAGTCAGTTATACTAGGGAGAACATTCTTAAAGACAGACGGGATTGATCTCAAGTTCAACAAAGATGAGTTGATTTTAAGGAATGTGGATGACGGGGTTATCTACCTCCTGATTAGGACATATTTTTCTCAATATGAGCAAGTCGGGGACGGTTTGACAAGAATAATTATGAATAAAGAGTTACATGATGAAGGAGGCGTGGTTAGTAGTAACCAGCCTATTGAAGACATTGCTCGGGAAGAGCGACGGACAAACCATTTGGACCGAATGATCGAGAGGCTGCATATTCAGTCTGATGTTGTTAACAGGGTCTGGTCTATTGTGGGAAAATCGGGCTACACTCATGCCACCATTGATGCGCTTATGTATAGAGTCGTTAGGCTTGAATCCGAATGCGTCCTACGTTGATCCTTTTGATCAACACGTCAAGCTTAGTGGCATTAAACAAGCTAACTTAGGAGGAAGTCTCATATCTATCCCTTGTATAAACTTTCATTTAAATTTCAATTAAAACAAGCTCGTTTAGGTTTAAAACAAGCATTTTAAGGACTAATCCTGGTTAAGTGTTCAATTTTTCAGGTACTAAACGTTTAGGAAGGAAGAAGTGGAGCAAAAGGGGGAGATTTCGGCCAAGTTCTCAACATTGGTCACCTACATAGATCGACTTTGATCGATGTTGAGCAATTATTAGGTTTCTCGTGTATTTTAGTCAGCAACACCGGTTGAAGCTGACCGATATCATTCACAAATTCGGATTTTCATAGAGAACATCGGTCAACCGGGGTTTTAGAAATCGATCATTCCCCCCTTGTTTGCTACACACTTAAGGGTTTTTTCACACTTCCCCATACTTCTTCTTCCCTCCCACTCGATTTTTTCACTCTCTCTTCACCATTTTGACAAGAAAACTCAATCTTTGATTTTGGCTTGCATCCTCCATCGATTTTATTGATTCTTGAGGAAAAATTTCTGATTTTTCACTTGCTTGCTAGCTTACATCTATCTTTTTCTTTCCAAGGCACCAAAGGTATGATTTCAAAACACCATTTTCGTGGGTACTATTTGTCCTTGCCTTGAACTTGATTTTTGAAGCATTTTGGATGTGATTAGTATGTCTTGTGCTCAATGAACCTTTGGAATGATGATGCTTGTTGTTTCTCTTGATTATTTGAGCCTAATTTCACCAATTTTGAAAAAACTTGCAAACCTTGGACTTATGAGCTTTCTTGAGAAACTTATGGAAATATTGCTATATTTGAAATCCTAGTAATGCTTGGTGATATTTTTTTTTTTTTGGTATGATATCTACCTTAATTTGAATCTTGAACTCAATGTGAATTATGTATTTTGTAGAATCTACCTATAATGTGAAGTTGTGAGAGTTGGGATTGAAATTCTAATTGAACCTTGACTAGCTTTCTTGATATTGGTGTTTTGTTATTCTTGATGATTTATCATCTTGGTCATGCTTTGCTTGAATCACTTTGGCTTTAGCATTTATCTTGCTATTTCACACATAATGAAATTCTTGAGCTTAAATTATCTCTTTCGCAGTAGTTTGCTATGTCAAGCTCAAAGATACCCGCCAAAGATAAGGGAAAAAGGATTCCACTAGACGTTACAAGAGCAAATCGAACCCAACCTCGTAATGTTGGTAGAAACGATGGTATACAGTTTCAGGAACCAAGCAGTGAGTCGCACAACGAAGGCAGAGAAGCCGAGCTAGAAAGAGTCCAATTCAACGTTCCCACACAAGATAAAGTTTCATCAAGAACTCCAAATTTCTGTATTTGTAACATTTGGGAATGTTTTGGTTATTTCTGATTTTTTGGTAGTTGAGTTAAATTAAGATCCTTTTAAATAATTCAAATAAAAAACAATGGAATCAAACTGAATCCAAAAACTTTGTATTCGTATTCATTAAAAGTATGAATCAACCTGAATTCCAATCAAGACCTTAACTCAAACTCAAATATAAAAATATATGAATTGTTCTTTACTACCTGAAAGGTTCCTAAATTCATGATCATTTGGGGCGTCAAAAAGATTGAACATTAAAAGATCATTGCTTGATTAATTATTAATATATAGACTATGAACTAAATAAAATAATATGATAGCAGTTGACCCAAATTAGAATCTGACGTTACACATTTTGACCAACGAAACCTCCAGAGAAGCTTAACTGATCTTGTCGGCTTATGCAAATATTTGTAGGCATTGTTAATTCATTTCTTCTCATTTCTAAATTCGTTGCTTGGGAATGTCCGACATACGTGGCGTCTTTATGTCCAATCAAACCAACGAAAAAATCATTTACAAAAACAAAATAGAGAGAAGAAAATATGAATAATAATCAATTAAAAAGTAATAATAAAAGAAAGAGAAGATTAAATACAAATTAACGTGGATGATGTTGCTAACTCAAACGACAATAGAGAGGTCGTTTGGCTATCTTAAAGTGTTAGGGGCCATCAAATTGACAGCTATTCAATACAATACATAAATTCTACTACTAATAATCTATATCTTCATATTCTTTATCAGAAAAATGAAAACAAAATCGTATAAATTCATATTCTCTTTGTGATCATATTTGGTCGTGCGTGCAAGGATTCTCCCCGAGTATAAGACCTAGGCTAAAAAAATTATCATAATCATAACCAATCCAAATTAAAATATATAAAATATTTTGGATATTCGAAATAGTTTTGGACTCGAACCAAACTAAATATATTTGAATTTCGATAAGAAACACTTATAATGGGAGTGCTATTTGGTTACATAAAATATGATGTTATTTTGTAAAAGAAAAAAATGTGATTTTGAAAACTAGCACCCACTTTTGAGTTTTATGTTTATGGAAATGAAAAAGATTCATAGCTGATAACCTAATGTTTCTTTATGATTACTCATATTAATATGTATATGTTAACGTTTTATTTTAGAACCTAAATTCTTTTTACAAGATGGAACGATTGTCAAAACTCGTACGTTTACCATTCAAACTTGTCCCAACGATATATAGAGTAATCATTCTTCATTTTAAAATACTAAAAGAATAAAAGTGTGTGTTTTGATAAGAATGGGTTATATCATTTCCATGCGCACGATCAGCCGTCCGATCATTGACTTAAACCTAATCCATTGTGATTGGTTTTCTTTGTCAGCTTATAATTAGTCATTAATTAGTTAATGTACTTTTTAAAGATTTTATTATTAATGCATCAACTTAAATACTAATCTTAACAATAACTATCACGTTCAACGACCGAGTCTCTAATTCTCTCCTCTTCACATCTCTCACTCTCTCAAAACTTTAGAATCTTTTTTTTCGGCACTCAAACACATTAGAATTATTTTATAAAAAAAATTATTGTTTCTTTTCCCTCAGATCTGTTTGAAGAACTCCGTTTAAAATGGTCGAATATTAATTATTATTTTGTAAAATGTGATTTCTATTCTGATGGAAGCCATTTTTCTTTAAAATACTAACAACTTTTTATCAAAACATGGTTTGAAAAGTTGAGAACAAACATGGTTTTTTGTTGGTTAAGTTTTCTAAATGTATACAGCCATACTAATTCATTCTATAAATGAGAAAAAAATTGTGATTATATATTACTTGCTACTTAATTAAATAAGAAGATATACATCTATGGTTTTTGCAGAAATAGAGTTGAGGGTCGACTACAGAGAAGTATGATCTGGCCTAAAAACGAAGTGTAAGGTCTATGGTTTCTGATGTTATATTATAATTAGGGATGTTGTCTAGGGTTACCCTACTCTATCTTTATTCTACCCTAATAAAATTCTACCCTAAAATTATCCTAGTTCATATTATTCTAAACTATCTTAGTGATAATAGGGTTATCCTAAAAAAACCATGAAGTTTAAGGGTAGTCCACGGGTACCATAATTTAAGTTATTAAATGAATAGNTAAATGAATAGATTCATGTTTTATAATTTTGTACAAATATACTTTAAAATTCTGTAAATTTATATGTTATTAAAATAATTTAAAGTTAACATAATTTTACAATATAAAAACGTGATTCCACATTTTTCGAGGAAAAAATTGATTCCACTATTGTCGGGA
>OVAO01001216.1:0-15976 GCA_900406285.1 Biscutella auriculata
TTTAATCCTCTAGCATGCTACTCATTAACAACATTTAAATGCTTATCCTTGATCTAGGAACTATCCGATTTAGATAAGTTCAATCTCTTGGTAAATACCCTTTACCAAAACATGCAAGTATCAATCCCTTGACTAAATGCACAAATTAGCAAACATTAAACCCTAGTCCATGCAATCANTGCAATCACTATATGATCCTAGCACAATCCCTTGGTTAGACTTCAAATAGCACTAGATCGATTGGTTCGGGCATTTCATCGAACACATTTCGGGTGTGAAATGCCTAAGTTCTAGAATTGATTAGCTACTTCCATTCTAGCATTAAACTCATCAATATAGTGAAGATATACTCAATGCAAGCCCTAAGTAGCAAACCCAAGTCTTAAACCACCCTAATCTACCTAATCCACCCACTTATGGATTAAACTACTTACTAACCATGGAGTTAACACAAATCAAAGATGATGAAGACATGATTAAGAGAACTAAGAAATATTAAGATAGTAAGCTAGCAAAATTCTTACAAGAAAACACAAGACATTGCAAGAACAAAACTAAAAGACCAAAATAGAAAGGTGTCTCTAAAAAGTTACGGTTCTTGCTATTTATAGAAAGTCCCTTGCGAGCGATCGTCCCTTGCGAGCGATCGTCCCGGACTGGGCAGACCGGGACACTTTGGTTACCTAGGCCGGTACACTTTGGATTTTGCCTTCTGGAAGCGATGATCCCGGCCTTGCAGGCCGGGACGGGGTACCCCGGGATGATGCGAGAAATTCTTCCAGGACGAACTGTCCCGAGTTGTGCAGGTCGGGACGCATTCCGGGACGCTGGGCTCTGATTGGATTTTAGGGACCATCCCGATCTGGGTGGATTTCTAGACCGGGACGGTTACTCCGGAATGATAACTGCGATTTGGGTAGTGAGATTTGTCACGGGCTAGACAAGTCGGGACCTTCGTCGAGCGCATTGTTTTGGCGCAGAGAGAGTGTGTCCCGGTTTGGGTCTGGGCGGGACTCCTTGATTCCCCGTCCGGGATGCTTTGCTGTAAATACCTTGGCTTGGTTCGGTTTTGCTAGAGATTCTCCACTCGATTCACATTTCGTCTTTTGGTTGCTTCACACCTGATATATGCAAATGCAATGCAATATGACCTAGAAAAACTCTAAATGCAAGCTAAAACCGAATAAAAACGAATGAAAACTAATCCTAAAAATGATCAAAAACACAACATATCAGTCTCTCATTTCTTCCATTTTCTAATTATTATATTTCTATTTTATAAATTATTCTGTNACACAACATATGAGTCTCTCATTTCTTCCATTTTCTAATTATTATATTTCTATTTTATAAATTATTCTGTTTACCTGAAATTTCCTGCTTTGACCTACAGAAACGTATCACAAAATAACTCAATTTCCCGTATATGTTGTGGAGGGGACGACTGCAAAGAACGTATAAGCTCCTTCAGCTCAGGCGAGGCGATGTTGGAGCTTTGATTTTGCGTTCTACCTGGACGAGAAATTTTGGAAATTATGTGAAAATACCGATCCCAAATAAGTTCCTTCAGCTCTTAACCGAGTATGAATTAAATGGTAGTTAATGGGTGTCGGGGCGGGTGGTGATGGGAAACTTGTTTTTATTATATTATTTATTGGTCATTCAAGGGGAGAGAGAATTATTGTAATTGCACACTCATTTAAATCAGCGATGACACTCAGATTCACATTGTGGCAACGAGACTTGTAAACATGTTCAATGTGACAGTTCAGCTGTGCACTCCTTTAAACTATCATAAAAATAGTTTACAAATATTTTTCGAGTTTATTCAAATATAATATATATAATTTAAGAATGTTTTTTGGATTCATTCATATATATTCGCTAACAACCTAAAAATCTTAAGCGATATCTCAATAATTTTTTAATGGCGTATTCATAAAGCATGCTTATTTGGTTAATTAGTTAAGGATATTAATTTACATCATTCTAGGAAATAGTACACTATGACTTATTTGTGTTAGATTTATTCTATTTTAATATAATAGATATACGATTATTATTGAAAATATTGGAAACCGACATTCTAGTATTAAGTAAAGCACCTAAAGAACTGGCAGCTCTGATTTTGACAATGAGAAAGTGTTATTGGAAATTGTTTCATTGCATTAAAAACATTATAAAAAAAACACACATAATTCAAAATTTATGAAAAGTTAGTATAAAATCTAGATTTAGAATCTATGGGTATGTGGAATCAGTAGAACCTATCAAAACCGTTGAGGTATGTAATTATAGAGATACATATTTATTGGAATTCATCATCTTTAATTTCTTTTAAAATATTTGAATTTATAAATATTCTATACCCATCTTCCAGTAACCCATATAAACTTCAAGATACCACATATAATGTTATTGTTTTTAAAATTATGGTCTATGACCAAAAATATAAAGAATTTTTGTTTCAAAAACACTAAAACTTTAACAGTTGGTTAATAATCTAATATATACAAGAAAAAAAAACTCTATCCTAATGCGACATGTATCCTTTCACATTAATTAAAAAACTCATTTCATTTACAGCAAATAAAATTAGGACATATTAGAGAATAAGACACATTTTATAAGGAATTTAGAGGATAAGGCACTTATTAATCTTGAGGTACTTTCTCCATAGCTTTTTACCATTCTAACCTTACGTAATTAATTTATCGCTCTCTTTTTTAAATCAAAAATATTACCTTTATTTCTTTTATTGGTTCATCTCTTTTCTCTCTCAACCCATCTCCTTCTCTCCTCCTTACCTCATCTCGTGAATCTGTGTCATTTACAGAAAATAGAGATGCTATAAAAAGTGGATGAAGCAATGAAGGGTCTTAGCTCAAGGAATTTGGAACCGATCTAATATTGAAACAAGAGAAGACCATTGCTCATGAAGTGACAGAGAGAGCTAAGGATCTGAGGGAGAAAGAGTTACAGATCCTATAACCAAAACCAGTTCATTATTCTGCATATATTGAAGACAAAATCGTACAGTGCAAAAGTAAAAGATAATTTTCAGTTAAGTTCTAGATCCTATAACCACAACCATAAATTCATAGAATTTAGTTCGGTTGTTTGTGGTCAAGTATAAGATAGTAACACACTTGTTATCACAACGTTTGACAGAAATAAAACCTTTCCTTCAACATGCTTACACCTAATAACGATATACGCCGTTAGATCTCTTTAAAGAGGTATATTCAATACTTCAATATCAAACACTCAACATATAATCACCATAAATTCATATATTTCAGTTCACTAACTTGTGGTCGCACATCATAGAATCACAAGATAAATAGATTCATAGAGTTACATTATAAACAAATTCAATGATCTGTGATTCTTTCACGTCATCAACCATCATCATAGGACTACATTTCTTTCATGTCTTTGAGCAACATTCCTTTCACATCTTCAACCATCATTATGGGAAAACACATAATTTTAATTTTGCCATAATATCTTAGATTTGTGGATAGTGTTTTATGGTCGCATCACATATTAATTTTTAAAATAAGTTTTACAAAATGCATCTTAAATTGTTGGATTAAAAAGGATATTAAACTTTTCTAACTGTAATTCCCTCTGATTCTAAACTGAAAGTTATATATTAGAATTATTATGCTCAAAAGATACATATTTTGAAAAGAGGAAAAAACATATATGTATGTGAGAGAAAACCAAAAGATACATATTTGCTTGGCTAACGAGATGCTTCTCACCATTGGATGTGCTTTCTCAGCTCGTCACCAGATCCAATGGCCAATTTTATTCTCAGTTTGCCGCCCAAATCAAAAAATGAAATTCATTTTATATGAGGGGTGTTTTGGTCAGATCACCGCCAATTTAACTCTAGAAAGTCGTGAGAAGTGCTTCAACAAGACAAAGTGCCTTTTATGCATAATACTTTCTGTATAGTGTCTCAATGTCTAAATCTCCCATAAAATTAATGGGCACGATTTTTGTAATGGGCTTCATTATTTTCTTGACACATTATAATGGGCTTCGTTTATTCGTTTTAATGTGTAGGAATATAGTCTTCAACGAATGTACGGTTGTACTTCTTCATTAATGAAATATATTGCGCAGGAATATAAAGAGTCTTCATCATCATAATCTCTTTAACCATAGATTGAAAAAGTTGTATATTTATGTAACAAAGCAATGTGCTTGTGGTTTGTAAGAAAAGAGGAAGAAGTTATGACTGCGAGAGATTTAATGGGAGAGAATAGAGACTTTTTTGGTGTATTAGGTATCCCGGACACTTTCTACTCCTTCACCATATATTTCGATCAACGCAGTTTCCTCTTATACTAAGCGACGCTTCCAGTCAACTATTTTTCAGTTCGTTAAAGCCAAACCAGAGTCAATATCTTCCCTNTGGTGTATTAGGTATCCCGGACACTTTCTACTCCTTCACCATATATTTCGATCAACGCAGTTTCCTCTTATACTAAGCGATGCTTCCAGTCAACTATTTTTCAGTTCGTTAAAGCCAAACCAGAGTCAATATCTTCCCTCATAATTTCTTGCTGCCCATGATAGATTACGATTCTGAGGGCTACTACTCCAACACATAATAATTCTCAAATTTAATAAACAAATAAACTCGTGCATAGCGCGAATATTCTCCTAGTATGAATAAATACTCGACCATTTATTTAATAATAAAATATGTTAAATGGAGTTACTAAATTCCAGACCAGTAACACCAGTAACACATATAATAAAAGATGTTAAATAGAATTACGATATGATCTTGTTGCCTGTTTCAACTCTTTCTCTGTTCCTGATATGCTCTGATCCCTTGTTCGCCGTAGCTAGCCTTCCTCTTGCTCGTCATTAGTTGAGATGTGGTTTATTGTGGCTTACTCGACGACGCAGCAGTTTCGTGGGTCTATTGGGTTCGATTAGGAATGATAAGTGCTCAAGGTTTGGATTTGTTGCTTCTTAGTATTCGGTATAATTTGTAGTAGTCTAATTTTGGACATGTCTCATTCGATCCTGTTCAATTTTAAGAATTGTTTGGTTTTCGCTTGGTTATGGGGTTGTTGCCAGTGTTGCTATGACTACAATATATTTTGGTTTGTGGGTTCATACTTCATTCTCTCCGCGCTCAGTTTAACATAGCTTAGTTGATTCGATCAGCTTTTAGCCTCCTCTACAAGAATCAATCATCAGATTCGAAATTTATCTGATTGATAGTGCCTTCTCTGATAAGCCATCGAGTTTGAATCGGTAAACCTGTTAAGGTTTTTGGTGCTTCTGTTCTCTCTTAGACTGTTAAGTATCCCGCTTTTAAGAGACGTTGGCCTTAATTTCTAAAGTCTACAACATCAAAACGAGAAAAAAACGAGTAGAAAATATTTTGGAGTCTTGAATTTAGTTTAGTTTTCAGTTTCATATAAACTGATCGGTGTTATCAGCTCCTTGTAAAATTGGTTATGAATAAATATCTTTTGAATTTAACCCAAAAAAATAAAAAATTATAAAACTCTATACAAATCAATTTTCCCACTAACCCTCTCTTATTGCTGCTACATCTACTTAACCAGGCTTGTTTGGGCTACAATATGAGACCTAAACAGTCTTTTTGGGATCATTAAACCGAAATGGGCTTGATAATAGGGTGAGCCTCACAGCACTATATTGCTCTTCTCATAGTTATTCATCGCAACAGACACTTCTGCAAAGCCGAAAAAAGGTTTAGGTTTTCGTTGCGAAAGAATAAGAAGCAGCAAGAGGTTGAAGAAGATGCCTGGACCAGTTGTTGAAGATGTCAAGGAACAGGTTATGGAAGCTATCAAAGAGCAAATGAAGCTTGAGGTTCTTTCTGGTTCATTTCCCTCTCTCTCTCCGTTTGTTTGTTTTCTTGACAGATTTTTGGATTGTTTTGTTTTTCTGTGTGGAGTAGAAGGAAGATGATGTTGTTGTTGAGGATGTGAAAGAAGGAGAGGATGACGACGATGTTGATGATGACGACGACGACGAGAACGTCGATGGTATATTATTCTCTTTTCTCGATTTCATAATCTCATTGGAATCTTTGAGAGATGAGAAATGTTTCCGATATCATTTTCGTTTGTTTTGTCATTGAATCATTTTCGTTTCACATTGGATTGGATTGACTCCGTTTAATTTTTGCTGTTAGGCTGTCTGGGTTTTGTGCGTTGCATCACATTTTAGTTTTTCATGTTGTCGTGTCTTAGGAGCTGGTGAGAATGAGAGTTCCAAGCAAAGTAGAAGCGAGAAGAAAAGCCGTAAAGCAATGTTGAAACTTGGAATGAAACCAGTTACTGATGTTAGCAGAGTGACAATCAAGAGATCAAAGAATGTAAGACAAAGCTTCTTAATTCGACTCTAAATTGGATTATTTAGTGTATATCAATGTTTGGTTCTGTATGTTTCTCAGGTGTTGTTTGTCATCTCAAAGCCAGATGTTTTCAAGAGCCCAAATTCTGAGACGTATGTGATATTCGGTGAAGCTAAGATTGATGATATGAGTTCTCAGCTACAAGCTCAAGCTGCTCAGAGGTTCAAGATGCCTGATGTTGCATCTATGATTCCCAACACTGATGCTACTAAAGCAGCCACAGTTCCACAAGAAGAAAAGGAAGATGATGAAGATGTTGATGAGACTAGTGTTGAAGCTAAAGACGTTGAGCTCGTTATGACTCAAGCTGGCGTCTCGAAGATCAAAGCTGTTAAGGCTCTTAAAGCTAATGATGGAGATATCGTTTCCGCCATTATGGAACTCACTACATAGTTTGAGTTGTAGAGATTCTGCATCTGGTCTCCTTTGTCTATTGCTTCAAGCTTTTTTTCTTAAACGTTACTTGAGCTTCTCTACCTTTTCAAGGCTATTTTCCCTTTTCCTTTAGCCATTATTATAATAATGTTTCTTCGAATCTCTACTGACCCATTCATCTCTAATGTGTGTTGTAGTTCAGCGTGCAATTAAAAACTGAACCGATGTTTCTGAACCGAACTCGGTTTCTAGTTATTGATTGATAACATCTAAATTGAATTTGATGATCGGTTTGGTTCTCCAAATTGATAGGTTTCTCAGGAATATAAATAACCTCTTGGTTTTTTTTCAGATTTGGTGAGCATAAATTGTTTTATTTCTTTTCCAATTTTTTAATAAAATTTAAAATTATATGGAATTTAAATTAAAATTAGTTAGAAATTTTTAAAACAAATCAAATTAATCGAACTAACTAAATCGAATTATTTGAAATTAGTTGAAATATCGGAAACTTTTGGATCAAATAAAAAATTCAATTAATTCCAATTAATTTTTTATACACGAAATTATCAAAACCAAACTGAACTAAAATTTTTATCGGTTTGATAGATAACAAAATTAAAAATCTAAAACCGAAAAAGAGAACTGATTGACCCAAAATGGCAAGGCTAGTTGTATGGTTAATGTGGCATTGTCAGCATTTGAGCATTTTAGTTAATTGGTTTGATTCCTTTTGGTAATTTCTGAATTTCGGGGTTTTAGAATGGAAATTAGTTGAAATATCGGTTCATTTTAGATATGAAAAATTTGGTTAAGTTTGGAGTAGTAATATCATGATAACCATCCTTAGTTCTGTCTGTATCCATCTTTAGTCTTACATATAATGTCCAAACCAGCAAACAAAAAAAAGCTTCAAATATATTTGTGTGGTGCATGGCTTGGACAAGACAAAACTGATCAGAAGGTTGATATCTTAAAGAGTTTAAAAAACAAAAAAATGTCGGATTCTAAATAACTATTTTCTATTTACAAACACTTGGTAGCAAAATTTCTCTCCTTTTAGTTTACCTTCCAGCTTCAGACCTGAGAGATTCTGAGGGATGTTCTCTGAGATGTAGCCGCTTGAAACTCTACAACCTGCAAAATCGTAAAACTAACTTCTAAAAGAGGACTTTATATAGAAAAGAGAAATCAATCTTTTGACTCCTACTATTTGCTGATGTACTATCTGCTTTGGACTTGAGCCATAAGCTTCAATTAAAGAACATTTGTTCTTTTGTTTGATGTTTCCCTATAACCTGCACAGTTGGTCAAATCGATATTATAGAGAAACGCCAAAAAATGACGGAAGGTGTACAAGCAGAGACTATCATGTTACCTTGTCATACCCATTTTGTTTTGTCACACCATACTCAAAACATGAATCATCTACCATTTCCTCTGAGACCATAGAGTACGTCAAATTATGCACGTTTGGTATCTTATGGTCTCTAACCGATCGCTATAGAAGAAAAACTTGTAGTCTTAAAGATAGTTTAACACATGATCATTTTTGTATATACTGTTTAACACATGAAAGGTAAAAAAGTTAGAAGAGAAAACTTTCGCTGCCAATGTTCATTTTTGCATGCGTTTTAGATGTTCCATAAACCAAGTCATAAAGATCTCAAAAGAACATACCTTACGCATATTAGGCAACAATTCTGAATCACATGAACTATGAGTAGGGCTTGCATAATTCCCAGTATGCTCTTGAACTCTGTTATTGATGTACGAGTTGAGGTTCTGTACAGTCCTACTAATGATATCAAGATCTTGATCTGAAGTTTCTGAATCGCCTACATGTGTTAGCAGCTCTGACAATCCATGTATCGTCGTCAGGAGTTTCTTAACATCTATTTTTGGAGATGGTGATGATGAGGAACAGCAGAATCCAACTCCATGGCCAAAGTCAGATAAAGCTTGCACACTGCTTGAACCTGAGCTCGCTGCAGTTTCTACGATATGAAAAGGCAGAATTTCCTTTGTAGGTTGAGACTTTGTATCAAATTCATGATAAGATGGTTCCACATGTACTGAGGACTGTACTAAGCCTGTGTGTGGTTCTTTATGCTTCCTATAGCCGACTGGAGAGACCAAAACCAAACTTGTGACCTTAGGCGGAAAATCATTTGCAGCTTGGTTTTTCTCACTGCTATATCCTTTTGGTTTCGTACCTGCTAGCGAGAACTGAGGGGCCAGCGGATTTAGCTTCTTAGGAACGTGAGACTTGTAGCTTGAACTACCCATTTTTGTATTCTCAGTAATCCAAACTTGTGATTCAAGCTGAGGATTGAATGAATATGTTGTTCCCGGTTCATGAACATTATTAGACTGTAGATTTATACAACTTTGGTCGACCTCTGAAGAATGTGTCTCAACCTCTACATAACTTGGCAACATATCATCTGAAGAGCTTAAACCATAAGCTGAGTAAGCATTTGTCTCAACAGCTATCATGTGATCTGCTTCACCATGCTTCTCATGGACGAAGTCACTTAGTTTTGCACTAGCAGGAACAAAAACAGGGGCTAAAGGATCCAGCTTTTTAGATGTTTGAATATCATCGCTAATATCCAACATTCTCACAATCTTGCAAACACTATCTTGAGATACTAAACCCAAACTTTCATCTGTGTCATGAGACCATTTCAAAGACGAAGAACTATTCTCTTCATATTCCTTACCATTTTTGTCTAGATTCTTCTTAGCACTATGTGGTATAAATTGAGGTGCCAAAGGATTCAATTGAGAAAGAACATTTAAATCATCGCTAGAACGCCTCAAATTCAAAGACTTAGAACCTGATGCGGCAGTATTACAAGGCTGTGCTCCTCTCCAGCAAGGAGAATCCACCTCAGTGTCATCAAGTATACAAGCTTCCTCAGGTAACACAATTCTGTTGGCAGTACACAGATTCAGCTTGTCAATACCATAACCACTGGAACGCAAAGCTGATATTTTCGAGAAAAGTGGACTAGAATCGCTTTCAGTGACATCTTTGCTCACCACAGGTTCCCCTGAACAAGGTTCTTTCAACTTGGCACAATCTGCTCTATTGTCACCAGAGTTCTCATTAGCAATCTTACTAATTCCAAGAACAGATGCTGTAGGTGGAAAATGCTTAACTTGCTCATCTCCAATGGTAACATTCGAATCAAAACGACTTGTAGAAAAAAGAGCTAGTGAAGGTGAAGGCTTAGACTCAAGAAAGTCTGGTACTTCACCACTTTTTACCTCAAGGTCGAACCTTTTGTTTCTCACAGGTCGTGCAAAATCTCCCTTTGTCCCCAAACCGTAAAGCTTTGAACTTTCCGCTACAGAAACATTCCAAAATAAAAAATTTGGTACATAGAATCTCAGTACCATTATCACAAACATACCCACAAATTTGAAAAAAAAACACATAACTTCTGAGAGAGAAAAAAAAAAAACAAATTCACCATTATCATCATCGTCGAGGCTAATCTTCTGGTCTTCGGATGTTAAAAATGAGAAATCAAAAGGAAAATCATGCCAAAGAGACTCTTCAGGATCAGATTCAGAAGCAGGGAAAGATAACGAAGAAGAAGAACCAATGGCGAAAGGAGAGAAATTGCGATCACACTGCTTCATCTTTTCTCTCTACGGAGAGAAAGATCGGAAATTTTGTGGTTACTGTAGCGAAACTTGGGTATATAGAAGAAAAAAGGGAAGGGATTTGCAATAGAAGAAAGAATCTTCCCCTCTCCTTTGCCTTTTCGCTTTTGCTATGTTTTTATTCGTCAAGTTTTATTTTAACAGAAGTAACAAACTTTAATTCTCATTAGATGTAAATGATGAAGATTACAGATGATATATAGACGAAGAGGATGAATATAGATTGAGCTAAACGACAGCGTATAGAAATAAATCTGATATAAAGATAGAACGATGTCGTATAGTGTGAATAACGGCTATAACAGAATGTTATGCTTGATAGGCCCCCTCAAGCTGGAGTGTAAATGGATGAAACTCCAAGCTTGCTTAGAAGATTTTTGAATTGAGCAGGGTATAATGGTTTTGTGAGGATGTCAGCAAGCTGGCAATCTGTTCGAACATGAAGAAGTCTGATGGAGCCGTCGACTACTTTCTCTCGAACAACATGACAATCCGATTCGACATGTTTGGTCCTTTCGTGAAATACAGGGTTGTTGCCTATATGAATCGCTGCCATATTGTCGCAATAGAGAACAGTTGGTTTGACAGTGGGAATGCAAAGATCCCGAAGTAAGCTGCGAAGCCACATGATTTCTTTAACTGCAAATGACATGCTTCGATATTCGGCTTCTGCCGAAGAGTGAGAAACAGTCTTCTGTTTCTTAGATTTCCATGAAACAAGGGAGTCTCCCAAAAACATACAGTAACCAGATATGGATCTTCTTGTATCTACACAACTCCCCCAATCGGCATCTGCAAAAGCCTGAAGCTCCAAGGAAGATGTAGCCGAATAGAATAAACCTTGTCCGATTGTTCCTTTGATGTAGTGGAGTAGTTTAATAGCAGCTTTCATGTGAGGAGCTCGAGGAGTGGAAGAGAATTGAGCGAGTTTCTGAACTGCAAAGGATATATCTGGTCTCGTAAGGGTGAGGTATATCAGTTTACCAATGACGCGTCTGTATGATTCAGGGTCAGAGAGTAGTTCTCCATCGTCCTTTGAAAGCTTCTGATTGGGTTCCATGGGAATCGAGGAAGGTTTACAGGCTAAAAGACCAACTGAATCCACTAAGTCAAGGGCATACTTTCTCTGCGAAACTGAGATACCCGTGGAGGATCTTGCAATCTCTAGACCGAGAAAATATTTCAGAGGTCCAAGGTCTCTCAATTTGAAGTGATGTTCAAGATATGTCTTAAAGTCTTTCACCAGATCATCAGAGTTGGAGGCTAGTATTATGTCGTCAACATAAACGAGGACAACGAGAATGGTTGAGTCTGTGACCTTAGTGAATAGAGTTGAATCAGAAGTTGTTTTCTCAAGACCATACCCTCGCAATGTGTCTGCGAATTTAATATACCATTGGCGTGAAGCTTGTTTAAGGCCATACAAGGATTTCTGGAGCTTACAAACTGCATTCGGAGGAAGATCTTTTGGTAAATGAGGCTTGTATCCAGGAGGTATCTTCATGTATATTTCTTCATCGAGTTCACCATTCAAGAAAGCGTTGGAAATGTCCAGTTGATGCAGAGACCAACCTTTGACAGCAGCTACACACAGGAGCATTTTAACTGAAGTGAGTTTTGCCACGGGAGCATAAGTATCACCATAATCCAATCCCTCCTTTTGACTGTAGCCTTTTGCACATAAACGAGCTTTATGTCTTTCCAATGATCCATCAGAAAGGTATTTAATTGTGTAACGCCATCTGCATCCAATAGCTTGTTTGTCTGGTGGGAGTGAACATATAGACCAAGTGTCAGTGTCTTCAAGGGCTTTGATTTCCTTGTCCATAGCCGATACCCACAGTTGATGTTGTTTTGCCTCAGTGTAGGTGGTTGGCTCATGTTCTCTCGATATGGCATTAATGAATGTCATATATTGAGGCGAAATCTTGGAGTAGGATAAGAAGTTACACAACGGGTACTCAGCTTTGGTGTCAGTGATGTTACAGTGGTAATCATCAAGGTAAGCAGGCCTCTTAGATTTGCGATGAGATGATATTCCTTGTTGATGTGATTCTCCTTCTTGTATTTCCTTGTTGGTTAGAAGGGGATGTTCTATGATGACAGGTTCTTCATGTGGAGTCACCTTGCCTGGGAAAAGCTTCTTTATTTCTGTAAGATCATGGTTAGAAGCAAAAGGAAACAAAGATTCGTAGAATATGACATTCCTAGATATGAAAATGTTATTAGTTTCGATATCCATCAATTTGTAACCTTTAAACCCTGCAGGGTAACCAAGGAAGATGCAAGCTTTCGCCCTAGGATCAAATTTCAGACGTTGTTTAGGTGATGTTGAGGCATAGGCAAGGCATCCAAATGCTCGAAGAAGATTATACTCAGGGAGTTTCTTCATCAAGAGGGTGAAAGGAGAAAGATTATCAAGCTTTGTAGTGGGAATACGGTTGATAAGAAATGCTGCAGTAAGAATGCTGTCACTCCAGTAGGAAATGGGGATTCTAGATTGGAACATCAATGATCGAGCAACGTTAAGGAGGTGTTGATGTTTGCGTTCTACTACGGAGTTTTGTTGCGGTGTCTCAGGGCAAGAGTGGTAAGCCATTATACCTTTTTCCCTGTAAAATGAAGAAAAGTTAAACTCCGGAGCATTATCAGATCGTACACCTTTTACCTTAGTTTCAAACTGTGTTTCAACCATGGATATGAATTGTGGTATAACAGTGATGGCTGCAGATTTATTGTGAAGAAGATAGACCCAAGTAGCCCTGGAAAAGTCATCCACAATAGTTAGAAAATATTTGTAGCCATCATAAGAAGTCTCTGCAAAGGGACCCCATGTATCAATGTGGATCAAATCAAATGCTTTAATACTTTTGTTGTTGCGATCTACAAAGGGCAATCGTTTCTGTTTAGCTAAGTGACAAGTATTACAATGATTAATAGAGCTAGTTTTGTTTCTAGGAATGGAAAACTCTAAGATATCAGACATAGACAAGAGCTTTTGATGAGAGGGGTGTCCGAGTCTATGATGCCAAGTTTCTAAACTCAAATCACTAGTCATACAGATCTTCCAGCTTGAATCTTGTGTCTCAGATTGGTCTAAGAAGTAGAGTTTGGAGATGATGTTACCCCTTCCAATCATTGATCCCTTGGAAAGATCCTGAATAACACAACCATTAGCAGTAAAAGAAACAGAAAGATTCTGTTGAGTTAGAGCACTGACACTAATCAAATGAAACTTGAATTGAGGAATGTATAAAACATCTCGAAGGATAATGTCATCAGTTAGGTGTATAGTTCCTATACCATCAATTCTCACAGAAATACCATTAGGGAGATTGACATTTATATTGTGAAGATGAGAGAAATCTTGAAAAGCAGTACGATCATATGACACATGGTGAGTAGCACCAGAGTCAATTACCCATGAGTTAATCGTCTCTATTTGATCGGAAAGGGAATGGAATAAAGTATCATTCTTATCCGATAGAGAACAAGTAATTGAAGGGTAAGAGATACCCGATACATTGCAGACATTTGGGATGGAGCTAGTGCTGGCTTTGTCCTTATCTGAAGTGGTTGGAGCTGTTAACTGAGGTTGAAGCTTAGAGCTCAAGTAGGCCACAATGTTTTGAATCTGGTCCTTTGAGAGAGAAGCACCATCATTGAATTCTTGTTGAGTCTGAGGTGTGTCTCGAATAGTCATATTTGTCGAAGCGGTAGTGTTGAATCTGTGAGATGTGTTATTCCTTTGGCTCTTAGGTTTCCATCCATTTGGATAGCCGTGAAGTTTATAGCAACGTTCAGCCAAATGACCAAGGAGACCACAATGAGTACATGTAGGACGAGGTTTGCTGTTACCATTCTCATTCTGCATCTGCATCTTTTGGTGGTTGTTGTGTTGAGCTTTGAACTGGAAAGTAGAAGGATTGATCTCTTGAGTGATTCTCTTGCGTTGGGAATCATCAGACTCGAGCATGTTGTACATCTCGGATAGACTAGGCCTTGGTTTCATGTTCAGAATCTGACTACGAATGTTGGAGAAATCATCATTAAGATCCATCAGAAACTGGGTTATGCGAGTTGTTTCCAAGTCATCGAGGAGTTTGAGGACTTGAGAACATCTGCAACCTCCATTTTCCATCAGGTTCTTGGTGCAAGCAAGCTGTTCCCACAATGTGATCTTCTTTGTGTAATAGTCAGAAAGAGACAGAGAGCCTTGACGAAGAGAACTAATCTCTTGTTCCAGATTATATATTTGAGGAAGATTACTCTTATGAAAACGTCTGTGTAAGTCCTCCCAAATACCAACTGCATCTTGAAGATATAGAATACTAGCATAAATTTGCTTCGAAACGACATTCAATATCCAAGCCTTTACCATGCTATTGCATCTACACCATATGCGATATAATGGATCCGATTCAAGAGGTCGAGGTAAAGAACCATCAACGAATCCTATCTTGTTCTTTGCCTCAAGACTGGTTCTCATGGCAATGATCCAAGAATTGTAGTTTTCACCAGAGAGGGTTTCAGAAACGATTGACATACCGGGGTGATCGCCGGAGTGGAGGAAGAATGGGTTGTGGTGGTTGTCAATTGATTCCGATCCTAATAGGTGAGAAGAAGGGGCAATCGAAGGGAGGGGAGCATCGTAGTTTCTGGTTTGATGCGAGATCGGACCAAGTTGTTCATCTACAGAATGGATTTGATTGGATTCTCGTGATGAAGTACGATTTCTAACGAGACGATTCCTGAGCTTTGTGACTCTTCTTGCCATAGATTGAATAAGAAGAAGGAAAGATCACAGAGCTGAAATGAAACCGAGAAAGAAGAAAGATCCAAGGAAGCGGAAATTTCCCGGAAAAAGAATGAGATGGGATTTAGTTCTCTGATACCATAACAGAAGTAACAAACTTTAATTCTCATTAGATGTAAATGATGAAGATTACAGATGATATATAGACGAAGAGGATGAATATAGATTGAGCGAAACGACAGCGTATAGAAATAAATCTGATATAAAGATAGAACGATGTCGTATAGTGTGAATAACGGCTATAACAGAATGTTATGCTTGATATATTTATTCTTTCTTTTTTCGTTGATTGGTGAAATCACCAGTCGAATCCTCGATAATATCTTACTAGAATTATGATCTACACCATGTCTGGGATTAAATTTTTTTGACATTTTATAAATGTAAATATTTAATATTGAATAATTTATGATTAATTATTAAATTAGATATACAAAATAAAATTGTGTAATTTGAATGTCGACTAAATCAAACTTCTAATTTATTATTAAAAATTATGTGCATATTAACTTATTCTAGAACTGATCAATATACTCTTATTACTTTCTTAATTGATGTAAAACTTTTTAAAAACAAGATTTTCTTTTTAAGTTGTGTATTTCATATCTGTTTTGAAAAATCCAAAATATATAAAACTCAAAAAAATCTAATTTTTTTTATTATATGAATTATATATTAATTTTACT
>OVAO01001217.1:0-15971 GCA_900406285.1 Biscutella auriculata
AAAAGAAAAAATGCTCCAAGGGAAAGAAATAAAAAATAATGATAATAAAAAAATAAAAATAAAAAATAAAAAGAATAAAAGCCTTGGAGTAGGAAAAGAAATGAGTCTAGAAAGAAAGAAAGAAAAATTCTTAAGTCCCAGAAAAGAAAGAAAAATGGTGAAGATAGAAAATCAGAGAGAGTAGGATTGGGTAGGTCTAGAGTCATGTTTAGGTGGTTCTGGATGCTCGATATTGGTCCCCTTTATACCGAACCGATTGAAACTGTTGTGCATGTCTTAGTTAGGTGGATCGCCTTGGCTTGGTAATAATGATAGATGGAAATTGAGCTTGAATGATAGGACGAGTATTTATGCATGATTGGAAACGCTCTCATTGTTGACTTTAGACTAATCTACTCTCATTTTTCAAACCTCTTTCTCTTATTTGAATTTTGTTTTGCCTAAGGGCAAGCAAGGTTTAAGTTTGGGGGAGTTGATATACTCGGTTTTTATCGTTATTTTAGTCCCGTCTTTCCCTCGGTTTTGTATATTTTCGGTCGTTTTAGAGTCTTTTAGGATTGTATTCGTGTACATATTGCATTTCCAGGTGTTTAGAAGGACCGTGCAACATTCGGGTACGAAAAGGACAGAAACGAGTCAACTCCGGGAGTCAACCATGTACAATATCGGCCAAAGAAGAATCAATATCGGCCAAGGAGGATTCAATATATGCCACGTGCTGGCCGATATCCCAGTATCGACCATGAAGAAACCAGTATCGGCCACCCTGTGCCCGATATCAGCCAGATATTTTGCCAAAATGGACATTTTTGCCCATGATTGCTCATCTATAAATACTCACCTCTTGTCACCATTTGCAAATGGAATAGGATAGAGAGAGGTGACATTTTTAGGTGGTTAGAGAACATTTTAGTCTAGTTTCTCTGTAGTTATAGATCTGGTTATTTTGCAGTAAGGAACCTTGCCTTAAGTTTTAATGAATCATATCTTTGCTTGTTATTTTCTTTGTTCAGTTATGATTTGTGAGTAGTTACCCTTAGGTGATTGGTTATGCTAGATCAGGGCATTGGATCTATAGATCTAGTGTTCTGGGGTTTAGAACTACAAGTATCTTATGTGATAAGGTACTCTTAAGGCTTGATTGCAGTTCGACCAACTCACTCATGATCTAAAGAAAGCTTCTAAACCCTAAATGGAATAGTTAGNTTCTGCCTTATTCAATTCTAAATGATGTTCTTGATTGCCTAGATATGCAGACGCGAGAGCGCGGTATTGAAGCATGTTAGGATAGCATTTAGGATGGGTTATGGGAAAGTCACTGCTTCGGCGTTCTCAAAGCATGTAGACACGAGAGTGCGGTGTTAGTGTTACCCCGAGAGAGGCTATTCATGCGAGAGTGACTGAGTCCAATTTAAATTCCTTAACCCTAAGATAAGATTAAAACTGGAGCACCTAGACCTAGGATCCTTGCGTGAAATCTAATTGCCTGATCAATTGCCTGCTTTCTCTTTATTTAAATCTCCGTTATTCTCTGCTTAGTTTACTTGTTGAATGGTCACCTACTTCACCGCTATTAAAACGACAATCATTACAGGATTTTTAGTGACAGACATAAAATCATGCTTAGACCTAAGAATTTCCTTATAAGTCTGTTGTCTCTAGCAAAACCTCCAGATTTGGTTCGATGTTTACCCACTCTATTCATTTGTCCGTGCTTTTTGCTTGTCTTTGCTCTACTAACCCATAGAAGAACTAGCAACTTGCCAAAAAACCAATATATCAGCAGTGATGTTGTTAAATTTCAAAGTGAAATCCGCCAAGAAAAGGTGTGACATGCAACTCAAAGAGTTGGATGAGATACGGTTGAGAGCATATGACAGCACCCGAATCTGTAAGGAAACACTAAGGCTTTCCATGACATGAAGATCCTTCACAAAGTTTTCAAGGAGGGTGACTCGGTATTGCTTTTCAACTCTCGCCTCAAAATCTTCCCGGGGAAACTTAAGTCTCGTTGGTCGGGCTCGTTCACTGTCAAGGAAACTAGACCCTACAGAGCGGTTGTCCTTTGGAACAAAGAAGGGGGTGAATTTGTTGTCAATGGTCAACGCCTAAAGATCTACATGGCAACCGAGAGCTCATCGAAGGAGGAAACCTTCTCTCTCTTGAATCCTCCTCAAACTGGTTGATCTCAAGTATCCTCTTTGTATATATTCGTGCTTGTCTCTTTTTATTTTTAGTTTTCCTTTCCGGTTTCTTCCTCAACTTTGGATACCACGAAGACGGTGTCGTTTAAGTTTGGGAGAGGAACCATCCTTTAGACTAATGTTGTTTGCTATTTTGTTTTTTCTTATCATCTAGTTTATTTTTCTTTTGTTTTATTCTAGTTTTTGTGTGCATAATCGAGTCTCATGTAGTTTAGTAATTTTTTTTTCAAAAGAAGCCAATGCGTTTGAAAACCTAGGCCATCGATCTCAATTTGAGTAGCCTCGAAGCGTCTTGAAGTCTAAGTCCTAGACCATGATGCTTAAAAAGCTTTGTCTTTAGTATTGAAACTTGCTAGACTAACGTTGCTTTCATGAATTATTGGAGTTTTAATTTGAACTTATAATTAGCATGATATTTCAACTTTACTTGTGCTTTGTGGTTTTCTAACATTTTCATGCATGTTTGGG
Source organism: Biscutella auriculata (assembly GCA_900406285.1). Classification (NCBI taxonomy): domain Eukaryota; kingdom Viridiplantae; phylum Streptophyta; class Magnoliopsida; order Brassicales; family Brassicaceae; genus Biscutella; species Biscutella auriculata. The sequence goes on from OVAO01001217.1 coordinate 2,673, forward strand.
GCAGTGAAACCAAACACTTAAGCCTGGCTTGGTCGTTCTCACCTTAAGGATGATTCCCTCTCACCCGTTTCTACCTTAGCCCAAACATTTATGAGTTCATTCTTATTTAGTGTTGATAATTTTGTAAAATCTTGCAAGATTTTGAGCGGCAATTAGAAGCATCCATCCTGGTACTTAGGTAGAATAGGCTTGGAACGAAAAAGAAAAATGTTTGGGTATATCTAAGACTCGAGATCACTTGGTACAAGGGTAGCTTAAGTTATTCTTGCCTATGGAGATGGGTTGTTTGGAGAAAAGAAAATGAAAAGAGAAGTTTGGTATAAGGGAAAGAAGAAGAAAAACACCAGGAAAGAAGAAAAAGATATTCAAAATGTCTTGACTCAAAGAAAAGAGAATGCAAAGAAAGCTATCACCAAGACGAAAGTTTTACAAGAAAAGAAACTAGTTGATCAATGAGATGTCTTGGGTAGATAGTTGCAAGAAGAAAAATGAAAAAGTCATGGTTTAAAAGGATAGAAAAAAATATCTTGAAAAGAAATTAAAAACTTGGTGGGATTTTGAAAGAAAAACGGGTAGATTAAGATTGAGGTATTAGGTGTAGATGGGTGCTTTATAGGACATGCCCCATTGCTCTTAATCTCTCTTGCTATTATTATGATTTCTTCACTCTGCGAGAGAAACAACATTACAAACAACCTCATGTTGTGTGGACCATTTCTCTTTAGCATGGAATCCCTATTTTACCGAACCAAATGAAGCCTTGTGTCGTTGTTTTGATCATGTTTCATGTTCTATCATGAATGAATGTAGGAAAGCAACTTAAGATGGTTGAGTAGATTGCTAAAGCTTAGTAATAAGAGAGGATTGCGAATTGGCTTAGATGATGAGATAAGTAGATGTGCTTGATTGAAAACACTCTGTCCTTTGGTTTTTGAATTGCTTGGTTTTCGTTTTTCAAACCTCTCTTCTTCACTTGGAATTTGTTTTGCTTGAGGGCAAGCAAAGGATAAGTTTTGGGGAGTTGATATGTTGTGTTTTTATCGTTTTTAGGATTAGTTTTCATTGGTTTTCTTACGGTTTTAGACTGCATTTAGAGTCCTTCTAGGTCATATTGCATTGCTTTTGTATATAACAGGTGAAGCAATCAAAAGGCAGAATTCGAGTCGAATGGAGGATTGCTTGTAGACTGAACCAAAATCAAGGCATTTATTGCAAAGCATCCTGGACAGGCAATCAATCAGTCCCAGCTTGACCCAGCCCGGGACACACTCTCTGTACACCAACTCAATCAGTCCTGACCAAGGTCCCGGCCTGTCAGCCCGAGACAAATCTTACAGCTCCAATTTCAGCAATGATCCCGGAGTAACCATCCCGGTCTAGAGAAGTCTACCTCGACCTAGATGGTCCCTAAAATCCAATCGTGCAAGGCATCCCGGAATACGTCTCAACCTGCACAACCCGGGACAGTTCGTCCGCAAAGAATTTTGCATATCATCCTGGGATACCCCATCCTGGCCTGCTAGACCAGGATCATCGCTTCCAAAGGCAAGAGCCTAGAGTCCCAGCCTAAACAACCAAAGTGTCACGACTTTTCTAGCCCGAAACGATCCAGCGCGTGGTCATTTACTTTAAATGTCCATTCTCTCAACTACCAACATTTATGTCTTAATTTCTCTAATTCTAGTTGCATTTGTTTTTAATCTTCTTTTACTCTTGCTAATGATTGATCTTAACTTGATAATATATATAATGCTTTTTGGTATCATGATTACTCTTTATTTAATTTGTGTTGGATTGATGGTTATTGAGTAGTAAAACCATAAGTGAATGGATTAGGTAGATTGGGGTTGTTTAGTGCTTAAACATACTACTTAGGGCTTTTAATCAACATATCCTCACTAGATTGATGGGCTTAAGGCAAGAAGGGACGTAATTAATCAATTCTAGAGCTTAGGCATTTCACGCCCGGAAGGTGTTCGATGAAATGCCCGAATGAATCAAACTAGTGCTATTTGAAGCCTAACCAAGGGATTGTTCTAGGATCATATATTGATTGCATGTACTAGGATTTAATGCTTGTTAATTCATGCATTTAGTCAAGGGATTGATCCTTGCATGTTTTGGTAAAGGGTTTTTACCAAGGGATTGAGTTTATCTAAATCGGATAGCTCCTAGATCAAGGAAAATCACCTAGATGATGTTAATGAGTATTATTTGTAAGAAGTATACCACCCGAGTCGATAACCTTAGTCCATTCGCTTAGTTTCTCTTTGTATTTCTCTTTAATTGGTTTCGTTGACTTTTAGCTGACTTTATCTTCATGTTGCAATTTAGTAGTTTCAATGGGTTTGTTTAGTGACAAAACAATATATTATCTTCCTAGACTTAGCATTCCTCTTTATATAATTAGTGTATGATGAAGACTCCAAAATTGGTTTGATATATCTCGAATACTTGTATCCACCGTTTACTACATTTGATCATAATTAGATATTATTCTTCTCTTTAATCAATAAGGAGAAGACGAAATATATCTTTATCAACTACTCCGAGGAGGAGTATGATCCATATTACCGCTAGATGTGATGTACCACTTTTCACCTTGTAAGTATGCATTTAGATTTCATTTCTCTTATTTTCTGGCTCTTCTTCTGAACTCATACACACAAAAAATGTGTTGCTTAAGTTTGGGGGAATAGACACTTTTGGACTTATGTGTTTATTTTTTTGTTTTATCGATTCTCATGCATTACATTGTATATATTTATGTTTTGAAAAGACGAAAAAATTAAAAAAAATCAGAAAAGAAAAAAAGAAAATTATTTCCATTGGGGCTTTGCATTTTGGATCGCATTGCATTTTAGTTTAGGCTTGAGTCCCATTTAGCTTGCATTCACGTCGTGTTTTCAAGACGACACATTCACTATATATCATCGATTTTGGTTTAGTAATCTCGAAAAGTCTTGAAGTTCAAATGCAATATATCTTGATGTTTAAAAATCTAAGTCCATGTTCTTCGAAACTTGCTAGCTTAGGATTGGTTTCAATATGATATTAGTCGAATCCTGAACTTCAATTAGCATGATCATTGGTTGCACTTTAAACCGAAACACTTTTTAGTCCAACTTGGTTATCCTCATTTTAAGGATAATTACCTCTCACCCAAACCACCCGAAACCCAAACACTTGTTAGTTCTCATCGATTATGTTCTTTTAAAGATTATGATTTTGCAAAAACCTGAAAGATAGAGAGCACAATTGAGAATATTTTTGTGGGTAGTTTAGATAGAATAGGCCTTGGAACTGTACTGAAACTGTTTAGTTAGCTTTAGGACTTGATTTATTATGGTTATGGGTAGATTAAGCTTGATGATTGATGGATATGGCTTGCTTGAAAAAGAGGAAAAGATGAAGAGAAATGATGATAGGAAATGATGGAAGCAAAAGAGATGGGAAAGAAACCAAGGAAAAGAAGAAGAGAAAACCTTAGGGGATAGAAAAGAAAGAAGAAAAAGTTTATAGATTCTAAGTAGAAAAAGAAAAGAAAAGGCTAAGTTCTAAAGAAAAGATGAATGGAATGAAAAAGAGAAACAAATAATCCAAAAGAATGAATTGAAAAGCCTAAAGCAAAGAGGAAAGAAGAGTCTAGCAACTCATAAATTAAATGAAAGAAGAATCCCTTAAGGTAGCAAAAGATTGGTGAAGAGCTTAGAAAAAGAATAGGATTGGGTAGACTTAAGTGCAATGATATGGGGATTAATTTCGATTTTGTATGTCCCCTTGCTATTTGTCTTACTTGATTTTGATATGATCTTTTCACTCCGCGAGAAAAATCACATTATGATTAACCTTCATGCCATGAGTGGAACCTTCTTTTTCGCATTGGAGTCCCCTTCCTACTGAACTGATTGAAACCTTGTGTTTGCACTTGATCATGTTTCACTCTTTTTAAAATTGAATGTAGGAAAGCATTATAGGCTAGTTAAGTGGATAGTCTTGGTACAGTTATAATAGCAGATGGTATTGTTGCTTGAATGATGAGACGAGTAGCTATGCTAAGTTCAAAGTGCTCTCATTGAAGACTTTAGGTTGCTTGGTTCTTATTTTTCAAACTTCGACCTTGGTTTAGACTTTGATTTCCTTGAGGGCAAGCAAAGGATAAATTTTGGGGAGTTCATATGTATGTATTTTGATGGATTTCCCATACGGTTTTCATTCGTTTTTCATTAGAATAGGATGCATTTTAGAGTCTTATAGGTTGCAAAATGCATATCATTACCAATTTCAGGTGAGAAGAAGACCTAGCCGAGGAACCGAGCAAAGAGGAGCAAAAGAGGGCATTTCAGGACAAAAATCGGCTAAGTACCAAGACCTGACGATGTGCCCCGGCCAAGCACACCGGTCATGCACCGGTGTGAATCACACGGTGGTCCCAGGAGAGTGCACCGGTCACCCACACCGGTGTCCCGACCGGTGCAACACACACACAAGCAAGCCATTGCACGACTGGTACAATCGACCGACACCACCCATCGGACCCAACCCAGAAGTCGAGCACCGGTCAAGCACAAGGTGCACCCCCCTGACCAGTGCACACTCACCACGGTCCAGGCATGCTATGTCCCATCCTGTTGGATCATTCCGGAGCCAAAATGACCAAATCTTTATTTCCTTTTTTGAATTGTAATTTAGCTAACTATTTAAGGGAGCCAAAAATCTAAAATCGTAGACACATTTTTATATTAGATTTTTGTTTTTTTTAGTTTTATATCTAGTTTTCCTTCAAAACTCTCAGTCCAAAACCCTTGGTGATTTTCTATTGCATCTTTCAGACTTTCATACTCTTTGTGTTCTTTTTGATTGTTTGCTATCTTTTCTTCATTATTCAATTCCTACTCTCAGTAATGTCTAGAAACTCACTAAGTGTTCTAGATATGAGTTGTGAGTAGTCTTCTTTAACTTGTATATTAGGGTTAGGATAGGCTAAATGGATTGCTAGAAATGGTTTAGGGCTTACTAGAACTATCATCCTCCATCTATTCATGTTCTTAATGCTAGAATAGGAGTAGCTAACCTAGTCTAGATCATAAGAAAATTATCACCCGCGAGGTGTTCGATAAAATGTCTGAGCATAATGAATAGGTTGTTAGTCAATTATTTTCAAGAGATTGTTTAAGATATTGATTGATTGTTGCATAGGATTGTGTTTAGTGCTTTCTGAATGTGTTGTTGGCCAAGAGATTGTGTAGTAACATGCTTAGGAAAGGGATCTTTATCACAAGAGTGAACTGATCTGAAATTGAAATCCTTAGACATAAGATAAACCACTTGAGTGAAATAAACCAGCTAGCATGAAATTGATTGTCTGTTATGAATTCCTTAATCCATAAGTTATCTTTATTATTGGAATCTTTTAAATCTATATTGTTTGCTATGACTGTTTAGTGACAGAACAACTCATTGAATCTGCTTAGACCTAGTAAAATACATCATAGGAATAGTGCGTTATTTCCTCCTAAGTTGGTTCGACAACCTACTCACTATATACTACATTCATAAGCTTAGATACCCAAACCATCAAATTATCAGTGACAAGAAAGGAAGAATTAGAAACTTATGCTCCTAAGAATGAAGGCTAGAATAAAGAAAGAAAGAGAATTCTTGGTTCAGTTCTCCACCTTAAGGGCAGAAAAAGGATTGATCAAATTCTATTAAGTCTGACTCATAGTGATCATTTATCAAAGAATGACTCTAGTTATCAAATGATTGAACAATCCGGAACAATTTACTTACGATAATTAATTGACATTCATAAAAAATATATAATGAATTATGAGTTCAATACATTCTGTTTAGCAGAAATTCAAAAGAATGCAAAGAAAAATGAAACAATCAAAGAAAATATATAAAAGATATCATTGGAGTAAGCAAAAAATGAAAAAAGAGAAAAAATTCTAGTTCATAAGTGAAGAAAGAAAGATCCCTTAATTGGTGAAGAGCTTAGAAGAATGATAAGATTGGGTAGATTAGGTGCGTTTGGGGATATATACATTCTTGATATTGTATGCACCATTACTCTTTGTCTTTATCGATTTTACTATATTCCCTTCACTTCGCGAGAGAAGCTATATCACAATCAACCTCATTGTCGAGTAGAACTTTCTCTTTAGCATGGAGTCCCCTTTCTACCAAACCGATTGAAACTTTATGATTCCATTTGAACATGTTTCACCATTGATAATTGAATGTAGGGAAGCAACATAGGATAGTTAAGTGGATCGTCATGCTTAGTAATAATGGTTGATTGCGATATTGCTTAAAATGAGACAAGTAGTTATCGTGGAATTTTGGCTGTTTGGTCCTTGTTTTTCAAACCTCTATCCCTTGCTTAGAATTTGTTTGCTTGAGGGTAAGCAAATGATAAGTTTGCGGGCAGTTGATATCTTGTGTTTTTAATCGTTTTTAGCTTTCATTCTCATAGATTATGAATTAGTTTAGGTTGCATTTAGAGTCCTTTAGATTGCATTTGTATATCATAACCATGTTTCAGGTATGAACGCGAGCTTATGTCGTGAAGCGGATCTTACGAAGCGTTTTTGAGCATTTTGGAACAAAAAGAATCAAGTCCAATTCTTGGGAGCTGCACCAGCCACATCATACCAGTCAAAATGACCAGTATTCGAAGGATTCAAAGTCGTCCAACACCACACCGGCGGGACCTCACCGTTACCGAGACCAGGCGCCCTCATATGTCACTTACGACATGAAATATATATATATTTATCGGTTTGATCACCCATCAGTACCGTGACTAGGTGTCATGGACAGTGAACTAAATTAAACCGGTGTCCTGGAGACCGGTACTTGCAGCAATACCCTTATACGTCGAGCATCTGAAGCAAGACCGATCAAGCAACAAAAGGTCATATCGGTCAAACTGATTGTACGAGCTCTCCATCTAGTTTTAAACAAAGAGATTTTAGCTTCTTTCTTTGTAAACACTATCAATAGGATCAAAAACCCTATTTTTAATTGTGTTAGTATTTTATGTTTTCTCTCTAACTTTCCTTAACCTCTTAAATAATCTTTTAAGATCTTTGTTTAGTATTTGCATTTCTATCATTAATCTCTTCTCTTTGCTTGATTTCATTATGGTTAAACATGATACTATCATGGGATATTGTGTTGAAGCTATGATCATTGAGTAGTCATTTTGCTAAGTGAATGTGTTAGGTAGATTAAGGTGATTAGATGTTTGGTTATGTTTCTTAGGGCTTAGATAATCAATATCTTCACTTGATTGATGTGTTTAATGCTAAATTAAACTTAGCTAATCGAATCTAGAGCTTAGACAATTTATTGCTCGAAACGTGTTGGATGAAATGTCAGAATGAACCAATTAAGTGCTAAATGAGGTCTAACTAAGGAATTGTGCTAGGATTGTTTAGTAGTTGCATAAACGAGAGCTACTTCTTGTTGATCATGTGATTAGTCAAGTAATTGTTCATTTGCATGACTGATAAAGGGGTTTTTACCAAGGGATTGTATTAACTTAATTTGGATAGTTCTTTGACTAGGGATTAACATTGAATGGTAGAATTTAATAGCATAAAATTGAATTTGATCACTTAAGTCAATTGCATATACTTATTTGCTTAGTTTCTCTTAATATTTGGTTTAATCGTTTTTGTTGAATTTTTATGATCTTTGGTTGACCTTTCTTAATTACTTCCATTTATTTTTGTTTTAGAACAGAGGTTTTTAGTGACAAAGGATCATATCTATTGCACCTATACTTGGCATAATCTCTACATAGAATTAGTGAGTAATCAATCCGGAATATGGTTCGATATCTTATTTACCACTCGATTACATTGATAATAGGCATGGTTTTCCATTAGTCAGTAGTGAAAAAAAAACAATTATTATCAATTGGCGTCGTTACCAAAGTCGGGATTCTTGATTACCATTCTTTCTTTGAGTTTGCTAGGGACCAGGTTTCTTTTCTTTTCAAGTTACTAATATTTCTATTCTCTACTCTCTTGTTCTCACGTGCATGAACACATGCTCCAAAGGACCCAACAATCTAGTACTCATCCCTGAGAATATCACAACTCTTGAGAGACAAAACTTTAGAGTTAGAAGAAAAGTTATGAACTTGACTCAACACAACCTTCTCCAACCTCAAATGGCAGAAGGACAACAACGAGCAAACCCTCCTGTTGTAAGGACAATTAGAGAGATAAATGAACCAGGAATTCATGACGCTAGAGCAAAAATTCAGGCACCAGCTGTGAAGGCCAATAGCTTCGAGATAAGCGAGAATGCTGAGCATGATCTTGGGCAACCAATTCTATGGTTTACCTAAGGATAATCCCATTGCCCATTTGGATAACTTTGAAAAGATATGTGGGACAATTAAGATTAATGGTGTCAGTGAAGATGCCTACAAGCTCAGATTATTCCTCTTCTCCTTGGGAGGCGCTGCTCAGGCTTGGGAACAAGGCATTGCTCCCGGATCTATTACCACATGGACCGATTGTAAGAACGCTTTCCTTAGCACATTTTTCTCACCCGCCTGGACAGTAAAACTCAGGAGTGACATCTCAACCTTTCAACAAAAAATTGAATCCCTTGTCGAGGCATTAGAACATTTCAAAAGGTATAATCTTGATTGCCCACATCACTGAATCTCACTGAGACCCTTCTAGGCACTTTTCACAGAGAATTACATAAAGAATATCAAATGATTCTCCATACTGCTAGTGGAAGTAGCTTTTTCACCAAGAATTATGAAGATGGTGGTTCTCTTTTTGAGAAGTTTGGACAAAGCGATGCATCCCATGGAGGGAACTATGATCGCTCAATTCCTTTAAATGATAGCTCCAAGGACCAAAATTTCAAGGTTCAGTTGAAATCGCTTAATGAGCAGCTTGACCGAATGCTTCTTTCTCGGCGGGTATCGGTTAATGTGGTGGGAGTGGCTGAAGAAGATAGTTATGTGGAATATCAGAATGAGGAAGTTCAATATATTGGTAACCAAGGATTCCCAAGAAACGACTATAACAATGTCTATAATTTGAACCCCACCCGATCTTATCTTACTGCATTACTAATGTTGCTAATCCTCAAAACAAAGTGTATTCTCTCCCAAAGCAACACTTTCCCAACAACAACAATCAACAAAGAGGCCCCTATCTGAACCAAGGACCACATAAACCGTGTTACCCGAACGGTAGGCCACCGGGTTACTCTTCTTATCAAACATGTCAAACATCTCATTCCCCACCTCCTCAAGCTAGTTTTGAGGATCAAACAATTCCAATGTTTAAGCAGTTACAAGATGGTCAATCTAAGCACACTATTGACTTCGAGAATTTTAAGAAAGAGATTTATTCCCGCGTCGATCACATCTACTCTGGCATAAACTCCAAGATTGATTCCTTATCAAGAATTTGGATAACCAAGTAGCTCAAGTAAGCTCCTCTACTAAGAAGCAACCAAAGCTACAACCAATTGGCATGCTCTTCAATGTGGGCATCAAGATTTAAGATAGAGTTGTGCTCAAAGAATTTCACATCTTTAACTCACCGGTGTATGAGGATAAGCAAATCATATTGGGGAGACCATTTTTAAGTGATGCGGAAGCCGAGTTAGACTTTCATTCTGGAAAGATGATACTCCATAGGATTGATAATTACACCTCATATGCAGTGTAACATGCGCCTTATGATCAGCCCGCTAGGCCTCATAGAGAATGGAAACAACTACTCTAAGCCAAACCACTGGGTAGATGAAGACAAGTTTTAGGAGCTTGATTGCAAAGTTTGGGAAAGTAGGAGGTTGTTTGAACGCCAAGTCATGGAATAAAACCGAAGCCACACCGACTTGCTTGTTCAAACCTAGAATTTAGAGAATCAAGTTAACATGGAACGACATGATCATGAGATTGAGATGGAAAAGCTTCACGAGAGAATTGGGGAGCCTGAAATCAATGCCAATATACGTTGAGCATACAACAAAGTCAAGCTAGATACTTAAAACAAGCTCACTTGGGAGGAAGTCTCATGTTATCCTTTGTATACAATCATTTTTCTTTTAAAAACTTTTATCGTGTTTGGTTTGATTTGGACTTGAGTTTGTGAAAAATCATTTTCAGGGAGTTTGATTTCTTGCAGAAATTATAGGTATTCAGGTCGAGTTACGGCCATATCAATCAATACTCAGGTCGATGTTCAACAAGAATCAAACGAGGATGGAATTACAAGAAGAAAATTTGATTCGGGAATCTGGTGTGTCTGCACAGGTTACTAGTACTAGTACCAGTCAGTATACACCGGTATAACTTCGACGGACATGATCCTGGAGCTCATACCGATCAACATACAAGTCACACTTTGACTGGTATCCACTTTATTGTCGGAACTGAAGCATCCATCTCGGGCACTCATACCAGTCACATTTTGACCAATATTCATCAACATGGCATACATCCCGGTGTATCGGGTTTTCTCATTTTTGAAAATTTCTTTTTCTCCTCCAAAACCTAAATTTTTTTTTCAATTTTCATCAAATCTTCACCTAATCTTGTTATTTTCTTCCTCTTAGTTCGAATTGGCATTCATATCATCATTCAAATCAAGGTAAATCTCTCAATCGTTCAATTTCAAATTTCACTATTCACTTACCTAAATTTCACTTCAAACTTATGATTGTAAGTTGATTTGTGCTCCTTGGGCTTAGTAATGACTTGAATAATTGTTTATTTTCTGTTTCCTTGATTGCATGTTCCTTAATATATAGATTCATTGACGATTTTGAGTTATCTGGAACTTAGCGTATGAACGGTTGAAATTTCTGATTTTTGTGCAATGTGATAGAAATTTGGACAACAATTGGCTAGCATTAAGTCTTGATTATGAGTTAGAATTGGTTGTGAACCAAATTTGATGAGACTTTAAAAATTTTCAATTCGTGAAATTTCTGAACTTTGAATCGAATGATGATGTATTGATTATGCTTGTTAAGAATCGATTCTTAGAAGGAAATGAAGTGTCTTGTTGTAATGTCTGAATGTTGATATGATCTTGATTGTTAATTTATGGAATTCAAACTCTTATTATATCATATATGTGTGTGATTATCGTTTTTCTACTCTACATAGGAATTTAGCGTGTGCACACTCTAGTTTGCGGGATCATAATGGGTCGAGTGAAAGGGGATCAAGATAACGGTAAACAAGTAGTGTCTGCAAGTGCTGCACCGCGAAAGAAAAAAGGGAGTCGGTCTAGCCTCTCCCAGCAAGTATTGTCGGCATCGAAAGTTTAAGGAGCAATAAGATCGTGGAGCAGAGGAGAGACTTCCGCCAGAGAGATTATAAAAGAGAATCCAGTACCTTCCACCAGTTCTCGGGTCAAGGAGGCCCGAAAGTGTGTTAAGAAAGCAAAGGCACGAACAACGAGGCCACCCACATCTCAAATTCTTGAGATCTTCATGGGGTTCGGTTTCGTGGGAAAAAATTTCCCACACCCTCCCACATTGGAATCCCTTGGTATTTTTAAGACGGCTAGATGCTTATGGATGTTATGGGTATTGGGAACCTTATGGGATGGAAGCACGAGACCTATAGAGAGATCACTTGTTCGTTTCTTTCGAGTTTGGAAGTTTACATGACTCCTGGTGGTAGTTTAGATAGACATGAGGGCGATTTCATTAGGTTCATGGATATGAATAGAAAGGTCTACACCGTATGTTTTGCTAGAATTGTAGAGATCTATGATTTTTCTTTGAAGGGACAGGCTGATTTTGAAGATGAACCGGAAGATAACAAGATTATCAATTCGAGAATTGGGAGAGGAGAGTTTAAATCAGGGAAGACCATGGCTGCCACTATTCATCACCCCGCTATTCATTATATTCAGAAAGTCCTGGCTCACTCATTCTTTGCCAGGCATGAGACCGGGGAAATTAAGAAATGCGCTTCATGAGGCTAGCAGTTGGCCCTATTCTTCGAGAGCACATGGGCGAGCATAATCTATTTCAGGATCTTGAGAGGTATAGGCCGAGCATAGTTCATATATTTAGCTGTAAGTTGTTAGAGATTCATGAACGATTGTGGAATACGTCAGACACTACGCCTCAAATTAGTTTAGGAGGATGGATCACACCCTTGGTTCGATATGTGGGAGCACCTCTCGATTTGGCTTACCTCATGAAGTCACACTTTCTTTATGAGGAATCTCAAGGCCATTTCATTTATTCTTTCATGACTGAAGACGGTACCACTCGCCACACTCTACTTCCTCAACACCGACTCACCAACATGAGTGAGACGGCGGATAACATCGCTTTTCTCATCTCTCCATCAGATTATTTTGATCCCCAAGGGTGTGAGACCATTCCACCTTCTGCTGCCCCGTCTGGATCCTAATCTACTATGCATACAGAGACAATTCAACACTATGAGGAGGACCCTCCGAGTAACGTTTATGGGAGTGCTCATTATTACACCAAGCCATTAGTGGTACCAACTGAGTCGCAGTTGATGAGGGACTTAGTTCTAGACAACATAAAGAAAAGTCGATGGATCAAGTTTTTAGACAGAGTTGTTAGATCAACGGTGTGTGAAGTGATGAAGGCTCGAAGTGAGACAAAGAAGGCAAAAGAGGATTTGAAAAGGTTAAGGACGTTGCCAAGAGGAAGTATCAGATATATGAGGATAAGTTCAAGAAGCTTACCAAGCTCGTCATGAGGAGAACCGCTCACACGGGATGCACGGACGAGGGTACTTCTAGCGGTTTTGACCCGACTTTCACTTATGCTAGGAGGTCTGCTAGTGTTGTAGAAACATCCCGAGAGACAAAAGACTTTTCGCCTAGGCCTTCAGCGTATGAGATGCGCCAAAGAAGGCCCATTTTCTCGCCACCTCCCTTCAATTCTGACAATGAATACCCGGACTTCAACTCCAACGAGGAGTTCGATCCAACGAGGATTTTTGTTTTTTTCTTTATTTTCGGTTCGTGCTCCTTTCTTGGATCCCTTAAAGACGTAGTACATGGTATCTAGGTGTTCCTCAGAGGCAACAAGCCCCTTTACCGATAGGAGATACTGATTACATAGTAGTTAGGAGCTTGTGTGCTTTAAGTTTGGGGGAGGAACCACCTTTAATCTAATATCATTTGCTAGTTTTGTTTTATCGAGTCTCATCTTGCATTGTTAATACTTATGCTTTTACAAAAAACCAAAAAAAATCGAAAAATTTCATAAAAACTCAGAAAGCATTTGTTTTCATTCGGGTTT
>OVAO01001218.1:0-15965 GCA_900406285.1 Biscutella auriculata
AGTTGTGTTGTAGAAGCAGAGACGGAAGTTGTCGTTGAAAGGTTGGAAGCCACGTACGTCGGGATTGTATTCGATAGGACTGTAATCGGTGTAGCCTCCTTCGTTGACCACTCTGAATTGGTCGTCAACGGGAACCTTGGCTTCTGCGGCGATCAAGAAGATAGAGAGAGAGAAGCAGAGAGCTAATGTGAATGTGAATTCCATTATTGTTGTGTGTGTGTGTTTTGATGGATTTCGGTGTGAATTGGGTATTCGGTGTGAATTGGGTATTTATAGGAATAAAAGCCAAGGAAGTCTTTGTTTAAGACGCTTAAAGAATATATTGAACGACTCTTTTGGTCTTTGTTTTGCTATAATCTAATGATGTTGCTGGTTTGTTTAGAACATTTTAGAGACCTTATCTTAATCTCAGTGCTAATCCGTGCACGATTAGGTAATCCCAGTCAACGTTAAGGAACTATATCTAATTGATCTAAATCCTAGCTTAAGGTGTTTATTATTATTTTTAATTTTATTTGTTGTAATTCAGTAAGATTGATTGAAAAAGAAAAGGGACAGTAACATTAACAGTGTTATAGTTTGCCTTTAATTATAAAAAGTTTAATCTATGGAAATCATCGCTCTATCCTCTCTCTTCTTATAACCTTAGCACCTCCGTTTATTCTCCTCCTCCGTCGATAGCCACCACGATGTTAGTGTGAGGAGACTCTCCTCGTCTCCTTCTTTGTACAGCGGTTCCTCAATCTCAATGGTGCTTTTTGGAGAACCGTTGAGGTGTACATTGTTGACGGCCAAGCTTTTCATCCGCAACTGAGACGTTCAGATTAACCTTACATGTCTTCTTATGTTCTTCTCTACGGTTTTCATCTCGCTGTTTTTTCTATTTTTATTCCAGTGGCTCCGGTTTTGGGCCCGTGTGTTAAGGTCATGGTTCCCCGGTGGCTCCTTTCTGCCCTGGTGGTCCGACTTCAGCTTCTCCAATAGCTACAGGTTCCTCTGCGTCTTGGGTTCTTGTCTCAACCTCTTCTCCTTCTTCATATGCTCTCTGTTTTGCTTGTCTCTGTTTTATCGGGGTTGAAACGTGTTCCATTGAAGCGGCGATGTTGAGGAGTATATGTGGTTCATTCAAGCTCCTTGTGCATGCAACGGAGGTTCGGTTTCCGGCTTAAGAAGCAGTTGCAGTTGTTCCTAGGTTTGGTTTTCACTAGAATCAACCTTGGTTTGGTTTGATAAGTCACTTGGGTTTTATCTACTTATGGACCTTTTGATAGGTTTATGGTTTTGGTGAGTTGTGTTCGAGATTGTTACGCTTTGGCTAGTTAGGGTAAATCGAAGTATTTCGTCATCGGGATTTTTTGGTATAAAATCGGCTTATCCTTAGCCATCAATCCAAGTTCCCAGAGTCTATGGTTTCGTTTATTGTTGTTGGTGGGTCAACCCGTTTTTACGGGTGGAAGACGATTCATTAGTGTTAGGCGTTCCCGACTTAGCAATAATTGGCATCCACTCATTTCGGCCTCAACAACTATCTCTATTTCCACGAATTGTTTTGGTTTGGTGTTCAACTTAGGTTGTTTCCATAGACCTTTTTCAATTTTCTGAGGTTTTCTATGTAATTCGCTGGTTCTTCTCTTAAGATTAATGTTTAACCGTTAAATTTCGTTTGAAAATTTGGTTTGTACTCAACTTAAATATATATATATATATATATATATATATGCTTCAATAAACATCCCATATAGGTGATTATATATTTATACTTAGTTTTCCAAAATTTTAATACTTATATAACATAATCTTATATGCATGTCAATCGATCCGTTGAATATTTGAATTATCTTTCTATTTATTATTTTAATGACTATTTTGTTTTTTTTGAGTTTTTCATAAAAGCATAAGATGTAATATACTCTAAAATAATATCATGGAATTTTTTGGATTTTCAAAAGTAATAATTATGAATAGTAAAATAATTTTGATTTATGGTAAAATTTATTTTTTTATAAAATAATTTCATATTTATTTTTATTAAATTTTGTTATATTTATTTTGGAATTTTTTTTCCAAATTTTAATAATATATATATCTAATTTTATCTTTAATAAAAAGTTATATATTATTTTAAAAGTTTATATTGATAAATATACTTTTGTTTATAACATGTTTCTTTTAGACAACGAGTTAGTATAACTAATCATAATTTCCCTTTTGCCGGGGTTCAATTATTGTTTGATTTACATAAAGTAAATTAAATTAATACAAGATGGAACATGATGGAACTGGGTATTGTAATAAATAATGCACTTATTACTTATTAGTGTTGGGATCGATCAACCACCTTTTAACTTCGAGCCACCGGGAGGATACTCCTCGTCGATTCTCTCGCCTCGTTGGGTTTGTTTGGTGTTTCTTTTTTTTTTCTTTTCTTTTTTCTTTTTAACTGGTTTACTTGTATGTTAGAGGTAAGAATATATATAAGTAAATTAACCGCAACAACGGAGGTTTTCTATTTTAAATAATGATTAGAAATTGAGAAATAAATTAATACTAACGATTTAGAAATTTAGAATTTAGAATTTAGATAAATAGTATAAATTTGAAAGTCATTATATATTACTATAGTAATGATGCGTCTAGAAATTATGCTAAACAAAATGAGAAAATAGAATGTTACGTGATGAGAAAAGTAAATTAAAAATTATTTAAAGTGGAGGGGATTAAAAAGAATATGTCAAGTTTATTTAAAAAAAATTAGGAAGAATATACCAACAATTTTTTACATAGACAAAGAAGAAAAATGAAAACGAGGAAAATATTATTTTCTCTATGAAGATAAAACCTCATAAATATTTAATTACTATACCTAATAAATGTCAAAGATTTTTAAATAAGTTTTATCATATAAAACTAAAATTTTAAAAAAATTATATATTATTATCGAACATGAAACCTTATAAATGTTTAATTACTTTAGCTAATAAATATTTTTTAAAAATAATGTTCTAATTATTTTCGATAAATTGATGTTGTATCACCTTTGCTTTATTGAGTTTATAGAAGGTAGGGGCTGGGTATTTGTGAAAGTAATCTGAACCATTATGACCACTTTTGTGTTGATAAAGAAATATCAAAGGTGCTTAATACAAAAATATACGGACAATAGATAAAGAATCCTTTTGTGTTAGTGATCCATCATAGATCGGATCTGTGTGTTCATGTGTGTCCCAATACCCGGCGGCTTGTCAGGTGTGTTGTGGGGTCCTTAAGACAAGTCTTATTCGACGGCTCTATTTTAAACCCAAAATATATAAAGATAGAGAGAGACAGAGGGTTGAATTTTGGCAACCTTTTTTGATTATTTTGTTTCTGGGTCCATGTGCCAACTCATATTTAGCATATAAGCAATATATTATTTTCTGCTTTGGATTGAAAAGAAATACTATTTAATATTTCAAATATTCCTTTTTAATATATTGTTCTGAGACAAAAAAGAAGAATATGATATTCATTTTTAAGCCCGGTTGTTAGAGGCCCATCACTAAATTCAGGCCTCATCATTTCTATCTGGTGTTGGGCTACAGTCTCTGTTGCTTTATCCGATAATGATGAATTAAACATTGTGTACATACAATGAGATGTACATACAACTAAAACCCAGAACTACATGAGCTGAGAGATGATGTGGGATGTATCTTCACTCCACAAAGAATATGAGTCTTGAACCATAAGTAACAAACAAAAATAACCATAACTTTATGTGATAAGTGAATCTTTTTGGTTAGTGGTTGTAATAAGTGAATCCGTGATATACAAAACAAGGGGACGTATAAGTACTCCTGAAATATGAATGGTAAATCAATCAATAAATAGACTTATTATTCAAGATTTAGGGGTCTGGAGCAAAAGGCTCTTATTCCATCTTTTCTCTTCTAAGGAAGTTCATCAAATATTACAGATTAAGACTGCTAAGAGAGGATAAATGACTTCTTGATATTGGAGCATAACAAGGATGAATGCTACTCGATTAAATCTAGGTATTGGCTTTGGTCCCAATCGAGGAATTGGCCCAGTGGAAATGATCATGAAGAAAGTCTTTCGATTAATGCTATCGAGCAAGCTATTTGGAAAATCTAGACAACTCGTAAGATTAAGAGTTTCATGTTGAAAGTTATCAAAGGAGCCTTACCCGTTTAGGATCAGCTTAGACAGAGAGGTATAGCGATTGACCCGCACTATTAAATCTGTAGTCTGTAAGGTAAAAATGTTGATCATGTCCTCTTTAACTACTCTTTTGCAAGGCAAGTGTGGGCAATATCAAGAATTCCTTTACCACAATAAGGGTTCAAATTTCTATTATCTTATTGGTTTTATGAATAACTGTTTATGGTCCTTGGAAGTTAGAAGAAGTGTTCCTTAGTTCTTGTGGTTTCTTTAGAAAAGCAGAAACAACTTGAATCTTCAAGACGTTATCTTTTCTACCTTAGACTTAGTAAACAAGGCAATGGGGGGAGGCTGATGTTTGGTTTATGTCCCAAGCGATATATTCTCAACGTGCACCTATCACTAATCGCGTAGATGCAAGGAATTAGAGGAAATGGATTCACCCTCCAGCTCCATGGATAAAATGCAATGTGGGCAGTGCCTTGATCAATGTTAAAGCCATAGGTGGAACAACTTGGGTGTTGTGCAATGCAGATGGTGTGGTTCAGTTATAGTTCTTGAACCAAGAATTATTTCACAAGGAAAATAACGAATACTTCAAAGGTTAAGTCAGATTCAAACACAAACCATACTTAGAGTTAACATTAACAATAAATAGAAAAGAAGTTGCTTAAAGTAAATATTAAAAATAAAAAGATTAAAATGTAAATAACATAAATAAAGCATAAAACGGCAGTTTTGCGAACGCTAAAATATAAAATGCAGAAATGTAAATGAGGAGAAAGTAAAGTAAAGGTAAAGCGAGGTGCGAGAAACGAAGTACATGAAAGTAAACGCAGGTAAAGTAAAACAAAAGTTAAAGAAGACAGAGAGTTCCCGCAAACAGGAGCTGAGTTGGTCAACGTTTTATTGAGTATTAATCTTTGGAGGACTGCGACCAATGTTCAATGGATGTTCGTCGAACTCATTGTTCGGGAAGATTGAATACCGGCGAAGTTGGATGCGAGTCTCTTAAATTCAACACTCTAAAAACTTGAATATCTCTTTCTAGCAAACTCTCTTGTGTTTTTCCTCCTTTAAGTGTGCACTGTTATCTATTTATAGAATACAATGTTCGATTTGACTTTCTACTTTGGAACTAACTTACAGTGAATCATCATCTGTGATTGAACCTTCTCTCATTTTGGTCAAAAGAACTTTTGGATTGAATAGTTCTTCTCCCAAGGAATTTAGATGGATCGAATCAGATCTGGATTGATCCTTAAAATGGTGTGGATCCCATCAGCAACAATAGTCATAAGAGCACATTCATTGAAGTATATTATGGGTTTCTTGGGCTATTATTAAAACAAAAAAAAAAAGAAATAATGTAATCAGGCCCAGATCCGGTTCTAAAAAGAGAACTCGCGAGAGGGTATGAGAGTCGCGCACGTGTCGCGCTGTCACTAGAGGAGTGTTAAACCAGTCCAAAACGGTAGGGTTTGTGACGTTTTGGTTCATTTATCGCGTGAAAAGAAGAAAAAAAAGAAGAGAGGCGAGGCGCGGCGATATCGAGGGCGAAAATCTCGTCGACGCGGATTCTTCGATCGGAGAGGAGGAGCTTGGCTGCAATATCGTCGGCGCGAGGCGGAAGGGCAGAGGCGAAGCGATTCCGGCGGAGAGGCGACGTGATTCGGGCGGAGCGGCGACGTGATTCGGGCGGAGCGGCGAAACCCTAGAAATTGGGGGTTTTCGTATTTGGCGATTTCGCAAGGTAATAAACTCGTTTTAAACCGGAAGTTAAAACGTATCATTCTATTCTGATCAACACTAGCTGTAAGCTTTTATCATTGAGTGAAATCGATTTTACTCTATGTTTCTATTTATTTCTCAGTTTTCTTGGTTTTTGTTTTTGTATTAGGAACGATCAATGCGCAAGCCAAAAGCGGAAAAGAAAGGTATGAGTTTGAAACATGACTCTTGTCTTATTCTGTTTGCTACAATACTTCGTTGCACATTGATTGAGTTTTTGGCATGGAACTTACGGTTTCTGCTTCTCAAGTTGCTTAGAATAGGTTGAATTCTGAAAATGATTACATGTCTCTGGTAGTGGATTAGGGAACGATTAGGTTAGATTTCTGGTTGGAATAGATAGATTTTTCTGGTTCGAATAGCTTGATTTATGTTGTTAGAATAGGTTGAATTCTGTAAATGATTACATGTCTTTGGTTCGGATAGGTTCAGTTTGCATATAACTCGGTCATGTTTCTGGTTTTCATAGCTTGATTTTTTTGAATTAGTTCTTGAGAATTATGTAAAGAATGCATCTGCTTTGTTTTATTTTGAAATGTTATTTGATACGTTTTTTATTTTATGACAGAATCTCATCTATCTCTGGAAACAGAACCAAAGAAGAAGAAGAGAATTCGTTAACAGATAAGTTGATTTGATCTCTAGCTTGATTTATGTTGTTAGAATAGGTTGAATTGTGAAAATGATTACATGTCTCTGGTAGTGGATTAGGGAACGATTAGGTTAGATTTCTGGTTGGAATAGATAGATTTTTCTGGTTCGAATAGCTTGATTTATGTTGTTATAGGTTGAATTCTGTAAATGATTACATGTATTTGGTTCAGATAGGTTCAGTTTCCATATAACTCGGTTTTGAATATGTGATATAGATTTTCTATGTTCTGATTAGGTTTTGAATATGTTTCCTTAATCTTTCTATCATTGTTTATCTATAATGTTTAGGTATTGATAATGTTCAGATTAGGTTCTGTAGTTATAATGTTTAGATATTGATAATGTTCATATGTATATTGATTTGCCTTCAAGTATAGTATATTGATAATGCTTCATATGTATATTTATTATGCTTATTGATTATGTGTATTGATAATGGTTAGAAAGTGAGTTATGTATTGGTATCATTAATAATTTGCCTTCAAGTTTCCTGTTTTGTACTTTGCTTAGTTGAATTAAATTTCTATGATTCTATAGCTCACTTCATTAATTGAACTAAGTTGGTGGTAGTAAATGACTTGATAGATATGGTTAGGAGGTTAAGATTTAATTCTGATTTTGTGAATCTGTGATTTAATTGTGATGTAATTTTGAATCTGTGAATTTAAAAGGTTAACGTTGAGTGTTTCTTAAGTTGCAGGAACTGGAAATGGAATAAGCAATTGGAATTATGATTCAAGCGAACGTCATTACCGCAGGCAGAGGTTCAAAGGTCAGTTACAATAACTCTAGTTCATGCAAGTTAATAGTTGTCTAGGTAATTAAATTAATATGGCTGGTAGGTTACTATATTGATTGGGTGTTCTGTTTATCATATTGAAATGAATAGATGGTTGTATATGAATGATTACCTAGGTTGCTAGATTGTTTGTTAGGTTCTTTTAGATGGAATAATTACCTAGGTTGCTAGATTGTTTGTTGTGATGTTGTCTTTATTATTTTGTGATGTCATGAATAGACATAAGTAGATGGAATAATGAGCTTGGTTGCTAGCTGGGTTGTGATATTAATGTTAACGTACATTTCTTAGTTTTAATGCTCTCACCCACTAACTCATAGCAAAACTAACTTCCCATCTATATATTCCATCACCTGCTGCCTAACTTAATCACATTGCTTAAAATTATAAAAAAAAATTCTAACTCACAGAGAAAAAAAAAATCTCTAACTCAGAATCTGAAATTCCCAAACTGAAAATCCCAGTCCCATCCTGAATGGATCCATCTTACCCTAACTTTTCTACCTACTCTCCTAACTTCATGGACCTTCTAAACAGTCAGCAAGAGTCTTCTTCCCAAGCTAACAACATACAGCTCTCTTTTGATTCATCCCAAGTTAGAGAGTGTAGGGTAGAAGAGGGTTCATCCCAAGTGAGAGAATGTAGGAGAAAATGGGTGCCATTGGAAGATGTGGTATTGTGCAGTGCTTGGCTCAACACCAGTAAGGACGCTGTTGTTGGGAATGAGCAGAAGCACCAAGCGTTTTGGAAACGCGTTGGTGCTTATTTCAACGCTTCTCCTAAGCTTAAAGATTATTCAGACAGAGATTCCAACCATTGCAAACAAAGGTGGCAGAAGTTGAATGAGCAAGTGTGCAAATTTGTTGGGTGTTATGAAGCTGCTAGGAGACAGCAAAGCAGTGGCCAAAGCGAGGATGACGTCCTCAAGCTTGCGAATGAGATTTTTTTCCAAGATCATAAGTCAAAATTCAGCTTAGTACACGCTTGGATTGAGCTACGGCATGACCAGAAATGGTGTGCGTCCACTGTCAAAAGTGGGAGCAGCTCAACCAAAAGAAGCCGTGATGAACCTTTAACTTCGTCTAACACTACAAAGGAGTGTGATGAGACTGAATCTAGGCCCGAGGGAGTGAAAGCCTCTAAGAGGAAGTTGAAAGGGGCTGTAAGGAAGGAAGCAGTTGATAAATTGGAACAATTTCAGAAAGCTTGGAATGTGAAGGAGAAAGACTATGAAATGAAAGAGAAGGTTGCTAAACTGGATCTGCTTCATGGTTTGATTAGCAAAAAAGAAATCCTAACCGATAATGAAATAGCTTTGAAAGATAAGCTAATTCATGATATGCTTAGCTAATGGTATGTATAATCTGTTTTTGAGGCTCTGTTTAATCTGTTTTGTTGCTATGTATAATCTGTTGTTTGCTCTCTTTAATCTGTTTTTGGCTTTGTATAATTTGTTTTTAGGCTCTGCTTAATCTGTTTTGTTGCTATGTATAATCTGTTGTTTGCTCTCTTTAATCTGTTTTTGGCTTTGTATAATTTGTTTTTAGGCTCTGCTTAATCTGTTTTGTTGCTATGTATAATCTGTTGTTTGCTCTCTTTAATCTGTTTTTGGCTTTGTATAATTTGTTTTTAGGCTCTGCTTAATCTGTTTTGTTGCTATGTATAATCTGTTGTTTGCTCTCTTTAATCTGTTTTTGGCTTTGTATAATTTGTTTTTAGGCTCTGCTTAATCTGTTTTGTTGCTATGTATAATCTGTTGTTTGCTCTCTTTAATCTGTTTTTGGCTTTGTATAATTTGTTTTTAGGCTCTGCTTAATCTGTTTTGTTGCTATGTATAATCTGTTGTTTGCTCTCTTTAATCTGTTTTTGGCTTTGTATAATCTGTTTTTAGGCTCTGCTTAATCTGTTTTGTTGCTATGTATAATCTGTTGTTTGCTCTCTTTAATCTGTTTTTGGCTTTGTATAATCTGTTTTTAGGCTGTGTAATCTGTTTTTTGTCAATCCTTAATCTGTTTTTTGGCATTGTAAAATCTGTTTTTAGGCTTTGTTTAATCTGTTTTTTGACTTTGTATTTGATCAGTTTTATCTGTTTTTTCGTTTTCAATGTTTGCTGTGTTTTAATGGTTTAAACTTTTCAATGTTTCAGGATCAAAACTGTACGAGGAGTATGACGAAGGAGTTTTGTAGTCACTTTGTAAAAGAAGATGAAGTCAAGGAGTATTGTAGTCACTTTGTAGCTCTCTCACGGGTCTTGTTTTGTAGCACTCACGTGTCTTGTTTTGTAGCACTCTCACGTGTCTTGTTTTATAGCACTATCACGGGTCCTGTTTTATAGTAAGGAGTATTGTAGTTTTTTATTTGGTTTTCACGGGTATTGTATTGTAGTAACTTGTTTTGTTGTATTATAGTAACTTCTATCTATAAAACCAACCAAGTTCTCTTCTTATTTGCAACAGACCAACATCTTCTTCATTCAAGTATTCATCTTCTTACTTGCAAAACCAAATCCAATCTCTATTCATTCTTCTTTTTATTACAAAACCAATACCAAATATTACAAAGCAAAACCAAATTAAAGAATCTATTATGGCTTCTGGTTCTCGAAATTCTTTCGATTTTGATCAAGAATTCGACAATTTATTCGAAGAAATGTATAATGATATTGTTAATAGCGATGTTCCACCAACCCGGGAGAGAAAGAAACGGCAATATATTGAAAGAAACCGTGAAGAAGGACATAACCGGTTATGGAATGATTATTTTAGTGATCAACCAACATATCCTTCAACTATGTTTCGACGCCGGTTTAGAATGAACAAGAGCTTGTTCATGAAAATAGTTGATCGTCTCTCAAATGAAGTTCCATATTTTCAACAAAGAAGAGATGGTCACGGAAGATTAGGTCTATCCGGAATACAGAAGTGTACTGCGGCTATTCGTATTTTGGCGTATGGTTGTGCCGGCGATATGGTGGACGAATATATCCGGGTGGGTGCAAGTACTGCTATGTTGTGTTTGGAGAATTTTGTAGAAGGAATCATATCTTTGTTCGGGGATGAGTATTTAAGAAGACCAACACCGGAGGATCTAGAACGACTACTACAAGTTGGAGAATCCCGTGGATTTCCCGGGATGATAGGGAGCATAGACTGTATGCATTGGGAGTGGAAGAATTGTCCCACCGCTTGGAAGGGACAATATACTCGTGGTTCGGGAAAACCAACAATAGTTCTAGAAGCCGTGGCATCGTATGACCTTTGGATTTGGCATGCATTTTTCGGACCCCCAGGTACTCTAAATGATATTAATGTCCTTGAAAGATCACCGGTTTTCGATGATATTTTATATGGTCGGGCACCCAAAATAAATTACTTCGTAAATGGACACGAGTATAAATTGGCTTACTATTTGACGGACGGCATTTATCCAAAATGGGCTACATTTATCCAATCGATTTCACTTCCCCAAGATCAGAAGTCATCGTTTTTTGCAAAAACCCAAGAATCTGTTCGAAAAGATGTCGAACGGGCATTCGGGGTTTTACAAGCTCGATTTGCAGTCGTAAAAAATCCCGCCCTTTACTGGGATAAGGTTAAGCTAGGAAAAATAATGCGAGCGTGTATCATACTCCACAATATGATTGTCGAAGACGAACGCAATTACTACACGCAATATGATTTATCGGATTTCGATGAAGGAAGCGGTCATGCTCAAGTCGATTACACGTATTCAACTGACATGCCTTCAAATCTCGGAAATATGATGGCCAGCCGAAATCAAATTCGGGATAGGATCAAACATGAACAACTCAAAGCCGATTTGGTCGAGCATCTTTGGAATAATTTCCGATCTAATTAATATGATTTTTATATGTTTAAATATTATTGTATAATTGTAATGTCTTTTTTATGAATAATTAATATTTTTAATGTGTTTAATATTAATATATAATNTTTTTAATATTAATATATAATTATTGTATTTCATGTGTTTATTAATAAAAAAAATATATATATTTTAAGAACTCATAGTTAGTATATCTCAATGGAGAAGCAAAATCATCTAAGGTTCTTAAAAATTGTTAATTCACAAAATATTATATTTTATTACTTAAGAACTCAATATTAAGAGTCTTCAATGAATGTGCTCTAACTCAACTCTTTTGTAGCCCTAACCTCACAGATTGACGTCAAAGAATGTAACTTTGAGCTATTAATAATATGGCAGATCTTGGTTAAGATAAGATTATTTTTGCGGTTCAACCTCCTAAACAAGTTAGTGTGGTTTTGAAAGCAAAGTATTGACAAGCCTTCAAACCCCAAAATAAAGCGATCAATCAAGTCTTGGTAAGAATCAGGAATTGGAGGTTGAAAGTGGAGGAACTCTCATTACCAAAAATGCCTTAAGTTCTACCTTCTAACAATCTTATAATTTGGTAAGAGGACGTCCAGGGTCGTTAAGAGAGGTCTTTGATAATGAGAAAGTTGTATCCTCTTTTTGTTAGCTGAAGTTGTAGATACCCTCTCATCCTTTTCTTTTTCTGAACTTGTTTTCTCATTCTTATGTTCGTTTCTCTATGATAGGAAACGCAGTGACCTTGGAATGTGATCTTTCTTGTAGTTTGAATTTGGTTGCAGAGTAAGCAAAAATGTAATTTTAACGTAGTTTCGTCAAATGGTTTGTTACATCTCCCGGTATAAGTGCCTCACCATCTGAGGATAATATGCGGTATTTCAAATACTTCTTCAGTCCCTGCTACTTCGATTTCTTGGTTTTGGAAGTAATGATCTTTTAGATTGTTGGGTTTAAAAGGAATGCTAGACAATGGTGATATATGGATGATTACGAACTCATACAACTGTACTAAGTTTCATTATTACCTCACTTTATTCTTTTCCTTGTGCCGGTGTGTATGTAGCAGATGCCAAGTTAAACTTGAATCTTTTGTTTCTCATTTTAATCAAGTATGTAGATGGAAAAAAAAAACAAAAAAATATCAAGTATGTTCGTTTTCGAAAGTTGAAAACTGAGCGATGCATGCAAATCATTTGTTTCCATTTTGTAGGAGGAGTTTTGAGTGTTTTGCAAATGGTATTGAATCAAACACATAGATTTAATAAACCTCTCGTTTAGCTTAGGTAAAACTTTCTCAAAAATCTTAACAAACTAACTTGTTTGATCTCTCACAACTCATTAAGAGTGTCACAACACTGAAAATCTTTATTTATAGAGTAGTCAAACCTAATCCTATTAGTAGAAAAACTACTCTTTCATTTTCTCTAATGTTTATCTTAATCTTGTTATATATCTTCACATTATATCCTTTAGCAAAATTAAGATCCTCAAGTTTAGTTCAAGCTAACATCAATATTCTCCTCCTTAAACTTGAAGTTTCTTTCTCTAGTGACTTGAACTCCAATGATGTCTCTCATCTCCTTAAATTTGGTTTTTTCAAGTGCTTTAGCAAGGGTATTTGTCTTCTGCTCGCTTCCAAGAACATGCTCTACTTCCACTTGTTCATTCTCAACGCATTCTCTAATGAAATGATATCGAGTGTGAATATACTTACTCCTTCCGTGAAACATTGGATTCTTTGTGAGAGCTATGACCGATTTATTATATATTCTCACTACACTACAAGAAATCTGCCGGGATTCTGATGGCCTAATCCGTCGGAAATAGGACGTTGGATCTGAGTGGTCGAAAAAGGGCATTCCGTCAGAATTCCGTCAAAAATTCCGACGGATAAAGTTCGTCAAATATCCGTCAGAACGAAATTTCCGACGATTTCTTTGACGGCATTTCCGTCAGAAAATCCGACGGCCCTAACCGTCGTAATATCCGTCGGAAAATCTCGACGGAAATCCGTCGGAAACGCCGTCGGGATTTCCAACGGATTTTCCGACGGAGATTTCCATTGGAAATTCCGACGGACGGAAACGCCGTCAAAAATCCATCGGTGATTCCGACGGATATCCGACGGAATCTTCCGTCGGATTGTGGTTCTGAAATTAAAAAAAAAAATTAATTATTTTTATAATTAGTTTAATAATTATAAATTAATTATTGTTCAATAAATAATTTTTTAATAATTTAAATCTAAATTAATTAAATTTAATTAATTTTAATTATAAAAAATAAAAGAGAAATCAAAATTGCATAAAAAGAAATAGTTTACAAAAAAAACATTCAAAAGCATAAATTAAACGGTTTAGAATAAAATTCTAAATCTAAAAATTTCCAGGTGCGGAGCCGGAACTGGCTGAACCGTCATCAGGTCCACGAGATCCACCTCGGTACTGCGGGAACCCTTCGGAATGATCCTGGACGTTGGTTCGACCTATAAAGTATTTAGAATTTTATTTTAAAATAATTAAATTTTAAAAATAATTAAAATTTAATTAACTAAATATTAACGAGTTATTATATTATTAGAATGACTAATCTAATCGAGATATTAAAATTTTTAAAAGAAAAATTAGAAGACTTATATTTATTGGCCGGAGATTGAAAGGATTTTAGAGAGAGGGGAGGGGATTGGTTTTTAGAGAGAGGTTTGAGTTTGAGTTGTGAGAAAAGTAAGAAGAGAGGGTGTGTTTATATACTGAAATTTCCGACGGTAATATCCGTCGGGTGTCCCAAAGGATGCGGGAAAATTGAGGCGGCGAAAATTTTTCACGCGGATCGCCGATTTTAGGCGGTAAATTTCGTCGTCCGTCATTGCAAATTAATAAACCGCGTAAAATACGAAGAATTTCATGACTGAATTTAATGATTTCCGACGGAAACCAACCATTTGATGTTTCATACCCTAAATGAAATTTATGATACTAAATAATTAAAACATAACTCATATTTATTACAATGCTATGGTCATAAACATCAAAATACATTACAATACAAAAATTATTCAAATTTACGAAAACATAGTTAGATGTTTACATGTGATCATCCTTAAGTAAAGTTATGATATATTTGTATGATGTTTCATTATTTTATGTCGGTGAAAATTAAATCTTGTTTTTAATAGTGCAAATCAAGTTTAAACAATTTATATTCTTTATGAACAATATATATTAGTAACTTATTCAATGGAAGATATATAATAACTAAAATAATGAATAATTTTTTTATTTTTTTATTTATTGCTTTAAATTTGAAGAAATTGGAAAATAATTGGTAATTGGAAATTTCATTATTTTAGTAATTGGAAAATAATTGGAAATTTTCATTATTTTGTTTATTTTAAAATTCTTCAGAAATTTCAAATTTGAAGAAATTGGAAAATAAATCATAAAATTCATTCGAGTCAATAATTATTTTTCTTATTACATATCATAATTATAATTATTTCTATTTTGTAGAATCCGAGGAATATTCGGTAGAAGCACCAGATCTAGACCCGTCTTAAAAAATGTGAAGGTAGTGGAGTATATATAGGGGTGTGGAAAAATAGTACTGGCGAGGAAATCCGTTGGAAATTACAACGGTCAATACCCGTCAGAAATTCGTTGGTATCCCGTTGGAAATTTCCAACGGGTTACTGACGGCTAATGACCGTTGTATCAACGTTCGAATTCCCGTTGGAAAACCGTTGAAAATAGTAACGGTTAAAATAATCCGTTGGAATTCGGTTGAAATTCCGTTGGAATATCATAACAGCTATAATCCGTTGGTACCCGTGAATAATCTGTTGGTTTTTCCAATGGATTACTAACGGGTCACTACCCGTTGGAAATTACCAATGGAAACCAACGGATACCAACAATTTTTTTTTGTTTTTATTTCCCGTCAAAATGCCGTTGGTAATCCGTTAGAAATTTCCAACAAATTTTACCCGTTGGAAATTCCGTCGGTATTAGTCATGTTTTCTTGTAGCGATGGATTCGATTCTTCACATGGAAAAAAACGTGGAAGAGAGAACAAATATAACTCTGATACTATATTAAACCGGTGTGAATAAACGAATATATTTTATTGTATATCAAATAACATACTTTCTGTTTCTATATATGCAAATTTAAAAACTTAAGTAACGGAATTAAAATGCGGAGAATACCATCTTTGCTCTAATATTAACTTCAACTTCTGGTCCTAACCAAACTTAGTATTGTCATAGGTCGACAATCGAGTTATTATGTCATTGACCTGTGTCTAGGTGGGGTGTAACTTTCTCCAGCCGGTAACAAATTGGATCTAGAATCTAAATTAGATTTTGTGGAAGAGTCGATGAATAATTTTTATTTTTATTTTGACAAGGGTGAAGGGATCACTCCACCACATTCATTGATCTGTCCAAAGACTCCGAACGGTTTATTGCACCGTGTTGACCATCACGCTCTTAAATCGAGTGGGTATTGCCCCAAATAAAATGGCCCATTCTCGGAAAAAAACCAACCTTTTCGGAAAAAATATTCTTTTTTCAGATATTTTTTTGTTTTATTTTTAAAGGGGCGAATTGCAATAATTAAGGTTAGGGATCTTTTCTCCTTATCCGTTAAAAAAAGAAAGACTAGAAAACAACTATCTTTGTCTTTCTCCTAATTTCGTTGAAACTGAA